>JAGFPH010012931.1:16219-28199 GCA_018207615.1 Philaenus spumarius | reverse complement strand
CCTTTATTTGGGCGCAGTTGAGGTAACGTTCCTGACGACATATATATATGTTTGTTATATATGTTTACAAACTGGACTAAAGACTGTTAGATATTCAGGCAATTTTGTTTTTGGGCTTGCAATTTTGTCATACAAAACAACGTAATTGGTAACATTATAGGAACGCACAGCCCTCCAAATGTTATGAATTCTGTCGTTCGTGAGGCGGGTATTTCGCTTAAAAAGGTAACAGACAAAATGTAGTTTTTCCTTGCGTATTTCGATATTTTCTCACGGAAGCCACATGCGTTCAATAGTGTTTGTTTTTGCGTAATGTTCAATTCGGCAACGTTGTCGAGATTTTGTGTCAAGGTTTTGTTTTTGTTTCAAGATTTGGTTTTTTGTTTCAAGATATTGCTTTTTGTTTCAAGATTTTGTTTATTGTTTCAAGATATTGTTTTTTTACTTTCTCCACCCTATACGTAGTATATGAAGAAAGTATTGTTTTCGTAAAAATGTTGGAATTTGAATTTTCAGTTGAACAATCTGTTTTGGTGCTCCCAGAACTCCAAAAAATTGTTTAGTGCAATTATCTGTGTTGGCGCTCCCTGAACCCAAAAATATTTTTAGTGGAATTTTTTTTGGTGCTCCCTGAACCCAAAAAAGTGTTTTTAGAGTGGGTCTGTCTGTCAGTCTGTCTGTATGTATACACGACCAGAGAGGACACTATTGGTCCGATTTTCATGAAATTTGGTATGTAGGTACTAAACCCTAATATCTCCAGGTGTTTTTTCATTTTTTGGACTTTTTAATTTTTAAGGGTAATTTACCCCTAAAAACCCATAAAAAACGACAAAAATGCAAATTTCTCAAAAACGGCTCTAACGATTTTGATAAAATTTTCAGTATTTATAGTGCTTAAGATGCCAAACAAAATGACACCACCCGCTTTTATCAAAACTTCGGCGTTTTATAATTATGGGGAAATGTTTAAAAATAAACAAGTTTGCGTTGTCAATCTAGCATCGCGGCAGCGGCCGCACGGGGTAGCACCACGGTAGCGAGCACGGCCAGTAATTCAAAGGTCGCGCGATCGAATCCCGCCTGGGACAATAATTTTTTTATACTATTGACGTAGGTAGAATATTATTTTTTTGTTTTGTTCTAAAAAGTAGTAAATCAAATGAATAAAAACAATATTATTTTGACTACAGCAAGTTGGGAGAAAGTTTGTTTCAGTTAACTGATAACGTTTATTTATTAAAGATTTTGTTTTTTGTTTCAAGATTTTGTTTTTTGTTTCAAGATTTTGTTTCAAGATTTCATTGCATTCAATGTCGTTTTATACGTCTTAGTGATGTGATATTTTACTAATATACTTTTTTTTAAGATTTATAGACAATTTTCAAGTATTTTTTCTACGTAATTTCCATTTATTTTGTTTTGTACATTGATTATTTACCTGTTTGGTGTCGGTGAAATGTCTTTTCTTTAGTTCAAACATAGCGAAAATGGCTACACTTAATCTTTATTTTTGTTTAATTTTTCTCGTCATTTCTGTCATATTTGTTTCTTGCGAACATTGTTTGAGTCACTTTAACGTGTATTTTCAAAATTTAAGAAACATTTCAAATTACCTCTCGTCATCCTCATCTGTCACTCTCATCACCTTTTCGCCGACAAACGCGTGTGCAGTTATGACAAATGAACTATGACGCAAATTGATGCCGTTATATTTGTTCCACATAGACTACAATTTGCAGCAACGCGTCTCTGCGCACGCGTCTCAATTGCACCTTGGCCGACTGTATCGCCAGTCGAGTCCAATAATTGTATCTTGTGACAATTATTAACCGTACCCGGAATATATAACTGGCTTATGCAAATAGACCGTGTTACAGTTAGAGCTCTTTTACGCTCTGCCGGAGAATATTGAGTTTGAATATACAAACAGCGTTTGGAAGCCTCTGTAATCTTCAAGAAGTAAGTCTACCTCAGAACCGTCGATCCGTGTAACCGGGGTTGTTGCATTATTTATCAAAGCCATTTATTGAAATACAGGTGAGGTGAGTACAGCATCTCTCGCTATTTGCATAAGCTGAGCGTATCATTAATGTAGGAAAAAGAATTTCTTTGATCAAAGAGCTCGTACTCCTTTTCAAATTATGTTGCCGGTATTTTTTGTAATTACAAGAAACCACTGTCTATTGATCAATTATTCCACGGGATACTTCTTCCTCTTGGTTAAACATAGCTACTGCACTTGCTTTGTGTGAATTAAATAAAAGCTTCTTTGTTTTGTCTATCTTTTCTATATTAGTAAATATTAGTTTGCGAAAACAAAACGTTTCTCTCTTTCATATGCTGTCATTCAAGCAAAAACTCCAGGGTCACTCCACCCACCCCCAATACGACCCCGATCCAAGAGCCTCAGTCCTGACTAATACTCGGCCCCTACTGCGCATGCGTCAGGATCCGGGTTACCTCTACCCTCATCGTACTACAGATAGCTGTGCAAGTCTCCTACGCCGGCTCCCACCACATTTCCCCTCTCGCGGCGGTGTACAGTCAGAGCCGCCTGCCCTACCTAATTCATGTCTGCTATGTAGTCGTGTTTATTGTATATAAACACTTTTTGGTGGTGACTGTACTGAAGACTCACAAACGAGTAGGATAGGGTAAGACGTTACAGCGCATGCTCAAGTGACGCTTCACGCTACTTGGCACTATCAGTACCCCAATCCAAGTACCTAAGTCGTAATTAATAGTAATTTTGGTGAACGTATCAGAGTATACAGTAATCCGTTTGTATTTGCTTTGCCGCTAGTAGATGGGATTTGTTCAGCACGCTAGTGTTGATCTCTTGCTGAGGATTGTTTGGGCAAAAGTGACTCGGTATTTTCTTAAACCCATCTTTACTTTTAGATCTACATTTGAACACAATCGATTTTCTCAGTTCGAAGTTATTATTTAGCGATTATGGATGTTCTATTTTTAGCCGAATATTTTGAAGAAAATACACTCGACCCAACTTGAAAAGGGTTGGTCGGAGGAGGGTAGGACCTCGTTTCTGTACGTTTCAAACCATTTGAAGACGATACCCAAAATTAATTAATTTATATGTATGTGTTTTATTCCCGGATTGATAAGTGCAGCCGGCCGGTCCTAGTGTAAACGCAGCTTTAGGCCTATAAGGCGAGGCTTTAGAAAACATGAAATATGTGAAATGAGTACCTATTGATTTCATGTAAAAAAACTCATGTTATCAGTATGTCTGAGGACGGCAGACAGGGACGTCGCTACAGTGGGGGGAGTCACCTCCAATAACTTTCAATTCCAAAATGTTGGAAAGTTTTAGATTTTGTTGGGATTTTGACATTGGGATTATTTTGCACGCAAAAAACTAAATAACTCCAACTTTGAGTTTGGGTTTCGATTTTTTTTGTTGTTTATTACCAACATTCACAAATAACAAGCAAGTTATAATTTCCAATCCAAAAAATGTTGGACAAATTAAAATATTTCCGTACAAATAAATACATTGTTGCTTCTTTTAAATGATGTTCTGGGAAATTTAGTTCCAAACCTTGTTATTGTGGCAGCACTGACTCGCCCGGCTACCAGACCAGTGCTGAGAGATTGTTTTTTTCTCAAAAAATGGGGAAATATAGGGAAAAAGAAATTGGTCGGAAAAAGTATCGGGGATTTTTTTCAATAATGTGATGCACATGTTGAAATTCTTGTACAAAATTAAAAACTCTTAACGTACTCAATATAGCACGTGCAGTTTAAAAAGTCCTTCTTTTATACCGAGGGTGAGACTCCAAGACCCTATCTAAACAGATTCCACACAACATAACACAGAAAGCCCTCTGCGCGTTGGAACCCCCACCACAGAAGTTGGTATATAATACGGTCAAAATTGCTGGGAAATTTTAGATTTTGCCACCCCATTAATTTCTTGTATCTACGACCCTGACGGCAGATGTAATAGAAACCGAAGAGCTTAGAATAAAGGAGCCTAACAATGGAAAAACAAAACGTGAATAAACCACTTTCCAAAGAAGTAAACATGACTGTTACCGACGGAGCTCACTTTTCATTGTCTTCCCTGATTTTTTCCATAAAATCATTTACTGAAAAACGGAACCTCTCTTCTTAACGAAGCATTATTTTAATAAGAACGTAATTTGTTTCCCGTCAAATTGTGTATCAACCGGGATTTAAAATTCTTAAATGTGAAACAACTTTGGTAAAACATAAAAGTAATTTATTCATGTATTCACCCTTCAATGCAAAACCACTTGATATGTTGAAAAAACTGTAAACTGAGAACGCCGTCCATTCATTAGCGAGAATTATAATTCAGGCGTTTCACATTTTTCTGACGAAAGGGATTATAAAACATCCCGTTTTCCTAAACCACGTATAAATTGGCGATTTTACCGAGTTTATACAAAAATAGTGGGGAAAGGGTATACAAATTGTTGTATTTGTAACTACTTTGAAATTACGAATTGTTTCATCTTTTTCCAAAAACAAAAAACTTTGCAGTTTAAACTGACCATTTACGTCATCTATGTATTGTAGTTTACATGTACATGAAGAATTACCCGCAAATCATAACAGTTTACCTTCAAAGTTCAATGAAAGGTTTTGTAAAACTGCGGATGGAGATGTGGAACTGTTTGTTCCTGATTTTACTCGGCCACAAGGGAAAAGCCTGGAGTTCTAGGCGAATGAGAAAGAACAGTATTGTAATAAATGTAAACTAAAACTAATCAATGTGCTAAAATAACTAACGAACTGCGTCTCAGAACTAAAACCATAGATCATGAATAATAAATATATCTTGCATCCATACGGCAGCAGTGTGACGAGAATTAGGTTGTCGCGAAAATAGTACATGATCGCGCCTGTGGTAGCGCTAGGGAGAAATCATTGGTAGCATTGATGTTTCAGACAGCTTCTGTCGTTTCCCCAATAGATAGCGCCACTATCGTCAAATTTCCAGTGGAACGAAATATTGAATTGGATCGGAGTTCTATTAGGTTATCCAAATACAATGCTAAAACGAAAAAGTAAAAAAAAACACTAAAAATAAAACAAAAATACAGATTCAGTTACATGATGAAGGAAGTTGTTTCATAATTTCCAATAACTTACTTTGTGTATTGATTTTAACCCATATGATGACAAATTTCAGAATATCACTAATAAAAAAATAAAATAACAAAAAGCGTAAGCAGTTCTGCCGCATTACTAAAGCCGAATTTTCTTATCAGGGAATAACTAGTATGAAATGATGGGAGCTTCCTGAGTTTTGCTCCTTGTTCCGGGAACTGTACCAAAAATATCTTTGCACAGGATTACGGTATATTTAATTGCCTTTCGAATGATATAACTCACAAATTGTACTCGGGCTTATGATTGGTAGAAATTGCGCGGTTATCTTACACGGAGAGTGAAAAAATAATTTATCGGGAGTTTCCTATGAATTTTGTTCTTCGTTCCGTAAACTGTACCAAAAATGATTACATGACAGTTCCCCACAGTGACACTTCCCCACAGCCCTTGGACGCGGCTACCTGTTGTTTTATGACTCAGAAATAATCTCCGCTGACCCCCCCCCCCCCCCCCCAAGGCTATAGGCTTCAGCGATCATCGTTACAGCCACAACAGTGACAATGCACCTTAACATAATACTCCTTTGGAATGAAGAAAAGCGCTCGGTCTATGTACTTCAATACTAACACGGTCTCGAAAATATCATTGTGATGTAATGTAATTTCCATCAAAATAAAATAAATGCAGACTCTGATTTTCATCACCTAACCTAACCAACCTAGCCTTGGGAGAGAGGGGGGGGGGGGGGGAGGGGGGGGGGAAATTAAGGGGGGGTTTTTTTCTGAGTCTTTAAACACGTAACCACTTCGAAGGGCTGTGGGGAAGTGTCAGTATTTTTTGCAGAGTGTGGAGAGTGGTCAGCGTGGGGAACTGTCCGGACACCACCAAAAATATCTTTGCCCAGGATTATGGTAAATTTAATTGCCTTTCGAATGATATAACTCACAAATTGTACTCGGGCTTATGAGTGAGAGAAATTTCGCCATTACCTTACATGGATAGTAAATTATCTGTACTGAGTTTGATCTACCTCAATATATTGCACGTTGGTGTAGGGCATTATTGATTTTAAACGTTCAACAAATCTCAACCAAAATACCGAAATGGAATCCATCGAAACCACTTGAGTTGAGTAGCACAACTGAGAGCTGGTAAACGACTCAAATCGAATTCTGAACGCTTTCAATTGTTAGTCAATAAATACAACTTATTTTCTCGCATTTCCTAACAGTGGTTTTTGGAAAACTTACCACTATTAAGTCGGAGAGAATTATTGAACTTAAGGCAAACCTTAGAAACCGTTTTTACAATATGATAATGCAGTATTTCAAACAGGTCGTGAGTTCAGCTTACGGAGTTTGAGTCGTTACATGGGCTCTTATGGGATTACTTATTTAGCACTTACTTGCGACAGACGACGGCGCCATTTTGTTATCTTTGGATTATCTAACAAACGACGGGTAACTAGGGTCTAGCGACGTTTCCTCAGTACAGTAGGAAGTATATGTGAAGAAGCGACTGGCTGTATGCGCAGAAGCAGGGACAGCCAATGCGCATGCGCTAACAGCGAGGAGGTCAGCGTAGCGAGTCAGTCGGTAACAGAGGTTAGTCGCGTTATCTAGTGCACTGCCTTTTCTAAAAACATTGTAGTGTATATTGTTATAAATACTGTATATATTGTTATACATATTGTATATATTGTTATTAATATTGTATATATTATTTATAAATATTGTACATAACTTTTAACTTTTATAGAGCTGCCTTAAGCATCAATTTCCCATGCATATATATTAAAAAAAATATTATTATTTTTTTATTTGGATTCAAATAACAGGGTCATAACATTTTTTAATTATAATAAAAATAGTACCACTCAAAAGAGCACAAACTGAATAAATTTTACACATTTAAAATTTGTTTGTGTTTTGTAATAAAGGAATTTTTTTTTAAAATAATGTGCGATATGAAAAATCTGGAAATGTAAGAGCTGAAAACATGAAACTCAGTACACGAGGTATAGTCAACAAAATTTTTTTGTAGCTTGCTATTTCTTGAAAAGATAATATAGCTAATATCAGTCAGCTAATACGTATGCTTACGTTATCTTAATTAATCTATCCTTTTTTATCCTTATTAAAATCTATTCTAACTTAAGGGATTCTAACGTTATTTAATTAATACATTGTAATGTAATTTAAGATGTAGTAATAAGTTTAATAAACATGTAACTAAGAAAAGTCCACAAATAGTGTCAGTGACACAGTAAGCCACGAGCCACGCTCCGGCCGTAAAAAAACAGAATGGGTAGTAGTGTACTCAGCAGTCAAATCCCCCACCCCGCCACACATAACATACCTCCTCCCTTCCATACTCACATCCTTACCTGCGCAAATCGCTTCTTCACACATATTTCCATCTGTAACTGAAATTTGCTTTCGTATGAACTTACTGATATTATAGCACTATGATATGTGAATCGCCATGTCTTCCATCCAGGTCCATATCTCCGGCTGGAACACTGGGGCATGCTTGTCCTAATATTGAATTTAGCTGATTCACTGTAAATGCTTGCACCTAATCCAGTACGAGATCCGCCTTTTTTGAACTCCATCCATTTGACCATAGTTTGAATTTCTTCTGTGAATTCTTCTTCTTATGTGTGAATTTCTTCTTTTATGAATGACAATATCGAAGATTTAGGTCAATGTTAAAGATCCCAATACATAATGTTCTTGTACAATATGAATAAATAAAACAAATATCAAGAGAAATAACAAAAGAATATAAATAATTTTATCGCCAGACTATAGGCCGTGCCACCCTAACTTGAGACAGCCCAAACTGAACTGGTGGGTTTATTGTCACCCGCTCGCAACCGACCCTTTTACATTCTCCTATTCGCTACGATTTCGAGATCGCAATAGTTCAATATTAAAATAAAACTAATTATAATGTGATATACTAAGATCAAAGATGTAACAAACATTTCTGTTTTTGTCCCATTTCAATCGAACATCTTTTACGGTTTTAATAAAATTACTAGTGGACCCACCAATGCTTCGCTATTGCTTGATTTAATTTAAAGGGTAGTTATTCCATTTTATTACATTGACTTAAGTAATGGAATTTAAAAATGGTTTTTATGCCACTTAAGAATATACTACACAAATTTAGATTTATAGTTTGTAAACCTTTATAGATAATACAGTAAACATTTTGTTTGCTTTTACCTAATCTAAAAAACCTGATAGTTGTGAAGAATAAATTGCAAGAAACCTGATTCTAAATTAGTCAAATTGGTTGCAAATAAACGTGTTTTGGTTCGTTGTAGGCCTAACCTAAAATTATGTTAAGTTTTTATCCAAATCAGCTGTTTTACATATAATATGTTGCAACCAATGTCTAAATTGAATTAAAATATAGTAAGCATTTTTAGTTGATTTTTGTTTTTGTTTGCTTTAAGTTTGTCAATCCAACCTGAAAAAGCTGTTGGTTTTGAAGAATAATAAACTGATTATAAACGCTAAGTAAAGTTTCTATGGCGATGCATGTAAACAAACATGTGTTACTAAGCATTTTATTATAACAGCTGTTTCGTGAGCTATGGTCTTGGGTGCATGGAAAAAAGGATGTTCAGTTTTCCCGAATTTGAAAGTTTTTCGGGGAACTTTTAAAATTTTTCTTTTAAGAAAACCTAATTCGGACTATTACGAACATTTTAAATAAAAAATAGCCAAATTGGAATAGCCGTTCTCAAGTGATGCGCTTACAAAGGAACAGCAATTCATTCTTATTATATAGACTAGGGGCTCTGCCACTGGACGCTTCGCTCGCAGTTGGAAAACTCGCTAAAGAATCTCGTTAATCTTTGGCTCGTTTGTACATAGGTGACCGAGCATAAATCAGCTGTTTTATTCGGCAGCTGACTCAAACTCATTAAACATTATCTCCATAAGATTAACATGGGAAATTTGAAGGATTGTGTGCCGAAGCTCTTTCTCGGGTGAATACCGGCTAAACTACAACTTTTGTATTTAACATTTTTTGCTATCTCTTACCGTTTTCTTACGAAACGCGCTCAAAGTGAAAAATTGAAAAAATTTAAAAAATCTTTCCCGCTCAAAAGGTGCTTCCAAAATTTAAAATTTTTTAAATTCTGGCAATTTTCCCATAAGTTTCTCGTCGAGATCTTTAATTCAAGTATAAGGTTGAGGGGGGTACGATTACGGGAAGTGCCTCATAATTAATTTCAGTGAATCCGTGTTACCGTCTAGCTTTATATAAGTACAGTAGAACTCCAATTATCTGGATTAATTTGGACCGGACCCGATCCGGATAATCAAAAATCAGGATAATTGGATTTTTCTCGAAAAAAGTCCGTTTTTAGGAGAAAAACGTAAACAAAACACAATAGAGAACATTTACGATATTAATTATGAAAAAAACAATATCAATGACAATGTTTACATTTTACGTAATATTTACAAACAATACTAAATCACTGTAAAATACAATATTTTTTTAACATAGCAGGCAGAGTCAGCTGTTTTGCTACCGTAAATCGATTCCGCGCCGCCAAGTCTCGCATCCGTTTGACTATGTTCTTATTCAAATCTGTACGGATAATTGGCGATCCGGATAATTGGAGTCCGGATAATTGGAGTTGTACTGTAGATATTAGGGTGGCAATAAACCCTCCAGGTCAGTTTTGGCTGCCTCAAGTTAGAGGGGCACGACCCATAGTATACTTTTCTCCCTTGAGAAATACTTGGGTCAAAACACACAAGTAAAAAACACACTTTTTTTAGTTCACGAACTTTGTACCTCAGTGGCAGTCACAGCCCTGAATGTTTTTTTTAATAAATTTATTTTTGTTGAAAATTATTGCGACTCACACAAAGCGAGTTTTGGGAGTAAACTAGGCCCAGACTGCTCTCACGGGAGTCGAGACGAGACGAGACGGGACAAATGTCGAGTATTGAGGGGAACGAAAGCAATTTTCATTAAACTTCGTCATAGCATCTTCTGTGCAAGATTAATCCAGGATTTCGTTTGATTACCAACGACAATAAATGTCGTGCAATGCTCTACGATTGGAGTTGTACTATGAACCTTTGATTTTTCAACAATTTAAAAAAACTATTCAATTACAACATTGGATTTGTGGTGGTTTTTTATGCAGCTAGTTACGTAAAAAATGGCCTGTTATTTTGAAGGTAAGATTCTTTAGGCTCAACATGTCCAAAAAATGTGTACACATGTTTGTTGATATAGCAGAGTATATAGTTTAGTTGCTTCTGGGGGTGAATCGGATTTTCCGTCACGCGTTTCACCATGCATTTTGTGAAACGCTCTAATGTGAAACACTTTATTGTGAAACGCTCTATTCCATCTGTTTGAAAAAAGTTTTGGTCTGGTCTAGATTCGAACCAGCAGAGTCCATCACCATAGACTAGCGCTTTAGCCGGTTAGGCCACGAATGCATCGCTAATTTAGTATATTTGAGTTGGGTATATAAGTGTAACAAATTTTCCTACGTCATAGGCATAACCCGTTAATTAACACAATGTTTAATTGGTAATAATACCTCTGAAATGGACATTGCGCTTCCTCATTTCGTAAGTTGTGGTAAAATGTTTACACTTCTCCCGTGTGGTCTTAAGAGCCCAATTACTAACCCGTAGCGCATTATGACGTACATGGTACGTCAACGCATTTCTATTCTAACTGTGCTAAGACGAACTACATACGTCCATTAGGTTTTTACTTAAATCTCGTAGTAGAACGTTGCAAAATAATCGAAAGTCGAAGAACAAATAACTACTCACAACCTGACACCTTTAAAACGAGTCAACCACTGTTGTATTTACTTCCGCCCTCTTACCACAAACTTCTTATGCGTTATGGTCTTTAAGTAATATGTTTAAGGGTTAAACAAAAAAAATGTTCTTAGAATTACTGAAACACTCGTTCGGTTCGCTACAGTTGGAACCTCCAGTACTACGCTGCTACCCCTTCTTCGTTATTGTCTAACTTGTATACTTGGTACAAAATCAGCTGTTTATTTTAACACCACTAAAATGAGATGCAGGCTATTTCTCAATAGCAAAGTTTGTGGACTTTGCTGGTTATACAGATTGATACAAAAGTCTAGCGTGGCCCTTAATAATTTAAAAAGTGTTGCACATATCAACTCCGTACTTTCAAGAACCTATTCAATTAACAAAAAAATGTAATTATGATTTTTTTTTAATTATCCGCCATCTTGAAAAGTTACACTTTTTTTAATAGGAAGGTGGTCATGTGATACATCATTTCGATGAAGAATTTCAAGCGAAAACCAACGGTGAAATTTGCACATCCATACCTTTAACCGATTAAAAGTTGCGGCCAAAAAACCAACGAAATCGTGTTTTCCGATTTTGCCCCATTTTGTTGTACGCAATGCTCTGCGTATCGAAAATCCTCCCAATACGGTTGTTGGCGTGCGAAACACGCAATGCATCGTGTATTGAAAATACTCCCAGTATGGGGGTTGGCGTGCAATGCACTGTATGTCGGCCGCTTCTCATAGTGTTCAGTGTCAAGCTCACATGTGCGTCCTTAGCAGTGAACGTGTCGGTGACCAGCAGTTCTAATAGAAAGACACAACTTCACTTTTTCCTTATCTATATATATACAAAAGCGAAATACCACTCACTCACTCACTGAATCAATCATCACGATTTCTCAAAAACTACATAACGGATTGAAATGAAATTTGGAATGTAGTTTCATCTAGGGCCATAGTAGGTGCTCACTAAGAAAGGTTTTGAAAAATTTGGAGGGGGGGGTTTGGGGGATCAAAGTCATTAAATCACGATTTCTTCAA
>JAGFPH010012931.1:0-16119 GCA_018207615.1 Philaenus spumarius | reverse complement strand
GGGGGGGGGGGTTTGGGGGATCAAAGTTATTAAATCACGATTTCTTCAAAACTACCGAACGATATTGGAATGAAATTTGGTATGTAGCTTCCTCTAGGGCCATAAATGTTCACTAAAAAATTGTTTTAAAAAATTGGAAATTTTAGGAGGGTTTGGGGGGTAAAAATAACTAAATCACGATTTCTCCAAAATTACCGAACAGATTGGAATGAAATTTGGAATGTAGCTTCCTCTAGGGCCATAGGTGCTCACTAAGAAAGGGTATGAAAAATTTCGAAATTTTAGGAGGGGTTTGGGGGGATCAAAGTTACTAAAATCATAATTTCAGATATTATATTATTATGACAATAGTGCTTTTATCATTTAAGATCTATATATATAAAAGCCAAATACCACTCACTGACTGAACACTTAAAAAGAATAAAATTACGTTAAAAAGACTGAAAATACCAACCACCACGGGCAACGCCGTACGTGTCAGCTAGTATTATATATAAACTAAACACTTCATCCATGGCTGAAAATACAATTTTAACAACATAAAAAAGTAATACGGAGCAAACAACAAAACCAAAAACTTGATTAGGCAATTTAACATAGGCAAAATTCGTATCGCTTGCAGCGTACAAACTCGGCTTTCGGCCTCGAATCTGAAGATGACCCCGCAGTAAAATCACCCACGTGCATTTGGACCGCGTAATTGTATGGTATTTTACTTTTAGATTGGTTTTGGGGGCTTTAAGGTCGTGCAAAAAAAAAAAAAATGTGCAGAAAATATGCTATAGCCTACCTATTTTTTTTTAGATAAAATCCCCAAAAATGTCACTCTAGTAAGAAAAATCTAAAAAAACACGTCCTGTCAAAAAATGTGCTTCCGGTTGTTGGTTTAACGAACTCGTCCGAGCTTCATACACAATTAAAGTGTGTTTCCAATTTGGACCAAATCAGACTTAAAATGCGGCAGAGTGCAAACACACACACATATAAAATTTCTAACGACACACCAAAACGTGTTCTGGGGACCATGATCGGTGCTCATTTACTATTCCTGACTTTAAGTCTGACCATAAGGGTAACTGCAATAGCTAATCTCTCCTATGTTAATTCGCAAATAAACATCAGATAATAGACAGTACACCTTATAAATATGCTTCACGAGTCGGCATAACAACATAATGGTCACGGAATATAAACCTAACTTGACGCACTGGACCAGTTATTATTTGTTTCTTCTTTAAAATTATACAAATTACACAAATTCTCTAATAAATGCGACCGATGAATATTCAACAGTAATAAAAAGAACGATGGTATTTTTCTTATTCATAAAATTGTCTTGTTACAAATTAACCGACCGGTTGCCTGGCAACGTCAGTGTTGGTGGGGGTGTTTTGCGCTTGCGCGTTACCTACCCCACCTGTACATGTGCTCTCAGTGCGTTTCGTATCTTCGAACGTGCATCGCGAAACTTCCGACGTGATTTTAACAGCGCGTCAGTTACGTAATATTTATAATTAAAAATAATGGTGATACACATTTTATTGGACTCATCTTCGTTTGTGCGATTTAATTGACAGCCCTGCGGTAAGGAAAAAAAAGTAAAATTATTTTAAATAGTTGACTAATGTTTTTGTACAATTCGTATTTATGTATTAAATTGACAGTAAACTTTTATCAAAAAATGGTTAAACCATATTTTATGAATATTTACAAATTGATAAAATAAATAACCCAAAAAAACACTATACAGTTTGGGGAAAATTTAGGAACATCTATACTAATATTATAAAGAGGTAAAGTTTGTTTTTTTGTTTGTTTGTAGGGGGTAATCTCTGGAAGTACTGAACCGATTGAAAAAATAGTTTTACTAATAAAAAGCTTTACTATCCCTGAGTAACATAGGCTATAATTCATTTCGAGAAAAACCTTTTTTTTATTTCAATATTTGTAAATTTAGTCGGAAAAAATTCTTAGGTTAGGCCTAGAATGATAAACCAACACATGTATTTACATTTATTGCCATAGCAACCACTCGAATAAAATAACAGGTAAAACAGCTCTTTGCTTCAATAAAATTTGATGCAATTATTTTTGTATTTCTAGCTTTCAGGTTAGGGTTTTAATGTGTACACCTGAGCCTTGTTGGTTCTTTTAAACAAATTATTAAAACTGCTGTTATAAATTATAAGAAATAATTTAATTTGAACATTTAACACTATTTAGCATCTTAGTTTTGAGGTTATTATTAATCCTATATTTTTATTATAAATAAAACATAACATATGTTTTTAGAAGGTTCCTTTGGGGGGCGTGCGGAGCACGCAGTGGTCTCCCCTAGTAACTTATAATTAGACTTCTAGTTAAGATTAAAGGAAGAAAACAAACGTGTTGTATAGATTTTAACGAGTTTTAAAAGAGGTAACTAAACCAAATAAAAAAATGTACAGGGTCTAAAAACCAAATAAAGTAATTCTTAAAGCTGTTTTGAATGCAAGCATGATGTATATTTTGTTCTAAAGACGCAAAAGTTTTCCAAAGTATTATTTCTTGTCCATATGTAACAATTATTAAATTTCACAAACCTTTAATATGATTTCTGGACTTGTGTGTGGCTCAAAGATTATAACTTCTTTATTTAGTAGACAAACCTATTTGAAACACGAAATAGCAAAACAAATAGCTAAGATCTTAAGAATGTAAATTGGTGTTTTTATTCAAAAAACTAGTCTGTAGTAACAATTAACATGGACGAACTGAGAAGTTGTAATCGCAATACAAAACTTGGTTTAATTTATTATTTAAAATGGGAGACCCATGCGTGCTCCGAACGACAACTACGTTGGATCCTATTACACATATGTTACTGTATGCTTTCTTTCTAGTTAATGTGTAGGTTTAATAATGACCTCAAAGTTAAGATGATAAATAATTTTTAATGTCCAAATGAAATGATTTCGTATATTTTATAACAACAGTTAGGCTATAATAATGGTTCAAAGAACCAGCAAGGCGCAAGTCTACACTTAAACAAAAACCTACCCAAAAAGTTAGAAATACAAATAATTGTTTAAAATTTTTAAACCAGCTGTTAATGAAAATATTAGAGCAAAATTTATATTTATGTCCAGTAGATGTCGTTATTTTTAAAAAAAAGTATATAAAAACACTCGTGTATTCAAATACAACTTTGTGTCAATGTGTCAAAATTTCAAAGCAATCTGTGAAGAACTTACGGAGATTTTAGATTTTGAACAGAACATACATTTTCTATTTATATACTAGTGGACCCAGTAATGATTCGCTATTGCTTGATTTAATTTAAAGGATAGTAAAGTTATTCAATTTCATTACATTGACTCAAGTAATCGAATTGCGAAACGGTTTTTATGCCTCATAAGAATATACTACACTAATTTAGATTTATAGTTTGTAAACTTTTATAGATAATACAGTAAACCTTTTGTTTGTTTTTACCTAATCTAAAAAAAAACTGATTGTTGTGAAGAATTGTAAAAAATCTGATTCTAAATTGGTTGCAAATAAACGTGTTTTGGTTCATTGTAGGCCAAACCTAAAATCATGATCAGATTTTGATCCAACACAGCTGTTTCATATATATATATATATTATGTAACAACCAATGTTTGAATTGAATTAAAATATAGTAAGCATTTTACTTTCTCATTAAGTTGGCCTATAGAGAAAGTATAGTGATCGCAAAAAAAATGTTGAGATTTTTGTGGAAATATCCGTTTTGGGACCCCCTGAGTCCAAAAAAGTGTTTTTTACAAAATGTCTGTCTGTATGTATACAAAGCTAGTGCGAAAACTATTCGATCGATTTGAAACAAATTTGCACCAGACATGTCAAGTAGGCCTGTATAGATGCACGAAAAACGGTTTTGAACAATTTTGAAAAACAAACCCCTATTTGACCAAAAAAACCCAAAATATCAGTTATTATTGTTTTATAAAAAAAACGGTTCTAACGATTTTGATCAAATTTAGCTTATTTGTAGCCTTTAGTGTACCCTACTATATGCAAAAAACAGCATCTTTCCAAAAATTCTCATTTAGCTAATACCAATAATAATAACAACAGATTTTTGGAGTTTTTTTGGCCATACAGGGGGTTGTTTTTCAAAATTTTTCAAAACCTTTTTTCGTGCATATATAAAGGCCTAATTGACGTCTTTGGTGCAAATTTGTTCGAAATCGATCGAATAGTTTTCTCTCTAGATAATAATAATAATATTTATTAGTTAATTTCCAGCTTTAATAAAAATCACCTCTCCTCCCCCCTACCCCACCCTACAAGTCACTGTGAATCTGTTTAATAATTTAAATATGTTTGTGAGAAAGTATGTGCCAGTTCCTAGTACCGTTTATTTAGTTTATTTTTGTTTTTTTGTTTTTTTAAGTTGGTCAATCTAACCTAAAAACGCTATTGGTTTTGAATAATAACAAACTGATTATAAATGCTAAGTAAAGTTGCTATGGTAATGAATGTGCACAAACATGTGTTACTAAGTATTTATTAGAATAATTGTTTCGTGAGTTATGGTCTTGAGTTTATGTAAAAGGAGTTTATCATAATTTTAAACTATTTTCGGAGAAACTTTTCAAATTTTTCTTTTTATAAAAACCTAATTCGGACTATTACGAACATTTTAAAACAAAAAATAGCCAAATTGGTCCAGCCGTTTTCAAGTGATGCGCTTACCAACGAACAGCATTTCATTTTTATTATATAGACTAGTATAATGAAATGTAATTGCTTTGTATAAGGTTTATTTTCGAAAATAGCACTGATGAAAATGAAAAATTGTTTTGCAATCTTGATTTCCTTCGACAGAATGAAGAACTAGAAGCTCTAAAAACTGTACAAGTTTCTTTATAAATTTTTGATACTTTTTTAATTGGCAATAAGAATTTGAAGTTTTTCCGTACATAATATTGTTTTTGACTGTCGGTTTTTGGAAATTTTGGCGATTAAATGACAAATAAAAATTTTAAAATGTAAACTAATACAGTTTATAGAGTTTAAAAATGTATCAAAGAAATCCAAGTAATCAATTCAATCTAATTTGGGTTTTATATAGGCCTAGTCTATTAGACGTTAAGGACGCCCAAATTAAAATTTTTTACGATTGTAAATTTCTTAATTTATATTTAGAGATACAAAGTGGATATAACTATTTACTTGGTCTAATGTTTTACAACTTCTTAAACTCTATAAATTATTTTTAATTTCTAAAGATGTTTTTGTAATTTTTCAATTAATCATCAACAATTTTAAGTTTGTCCATATATATAACAATTCTGTTTATTAAGCGTAAAGTATCATTAAATAAATAATATGATTTAAATTTCTTCATCTTCAATTTTTAATATCTAGAGTACAAAAATAGATCAAACAAATTATTACTAGATCTAATCTTCAATAAAATTTTAAGATCAATACATTTTACAAATTTCTATTTTTTATTGTAATACTAGTAAATCCCCTTGAAAAATCACAGGCGGATTAATTAGATACACAAAATAAATACATCATTTATACAAAAAGCAACACACTTTATCTAGGCCTACCTTAACTATGCATACGGGGATTTTTAACTCGGTAAATGTGTACAATTATAAGGACTATAAAACTGTAGGAATATTTGTTAAGATTTTGTGTTTATGTACATATTATTATATGCATATTTAAAGAAAGATAAAAATATTATCTTTTAATAGCTTTTTATTTCATATTGATAGATCAAATGATTTAGAAGTTATTGATATTATAGGCTATATTATTGATTGAAGTTGTAAACATAACCCCAAATTACAATGTACGCTAGGTTTTGTTTGCGTATTACAGATGATGTGATGGGTGAAATCAGCTGTTATATTATTTCTTCTTTAAATGTTACTCCACGTACGTACACTCGCTTTTATAGGAGTTGATTTTCGTTAAACATCAAAAATTGAAAATTTGCCTATCATAAGATCTCAATTTATTTATTTTATTTGGAAATAATAGTACAATGTATAGTAATGATTTCTCAATTTAAATATGATACTAATTTCCCAATGGACTATTTGGTAATAATTATTAATGCGGTTATAAGACTAATTATTAGTACTGTATTGTTAAATCCAATAATGTTATTGAAACTGTTTTACAACAATTAATACTTAATTGTATCAAATATATCCAACTCGGACTATATCTGGTTTAATTTTAAATGGATTAAGTTGCCCCCTGAATTATTTGGCAGTTATCAGTGCGGTTCTTAATATAACAATGATAATAAATTTAAATAGTTTTGACCTTCAGATGAGCTAAAATAAGGCCTACCTGTGGTCTAGAGCAAACCAAACGAGAATGTAATATCTGGAATGATATTTTTTAAATTTATACTCTTAGTAGTGTACGGTACACAAAAAATATGCCAATTATTAAAACAATTTTTTTAATTTCACGAGTTTAAAACAAAATTTTGTTGAAATTATTTTTCATTTACTCCTATTTTTATATTTGGAGAAACATTTTATTTTTATTACGAACTACAAAATTATGTAGAACATGGAGGAAATATTACAGTGTCTACAAAAACACATTTTATATGCAAAAATCAGTTGAAAACAAGGAAAACAGAACATTAGCTATACTTTTTATCGTTTAAAAATTATTGAAACTAAAAATAACATAAAAATATTGTTTTTATAATTTTGCTTCAAGATGGTTACACAAACAATCTTCGAAAATGGTACTGTAGAGTCCGCTTTATCCGGCCTAATATGGCGGAGTACCAGGCCGGATACCATAAAAGCCGGATAATCCGGTATAGGGTTAAAATAAGCCAATAAACGTACATGAGAAAACTTTACAGTACTACTGTAATTTAAATTGGAATCATTCAATAAAACTACAAATAGATGGACCAAATCTTGGGGTTTATTATAGTAGATACAACCATTGTTACAAGTGTAACACATTTTAACTAGAGTACTGTACGTACAATATTGTATAAAAAACTCAAACAAATTTTGCATTAAAAGTTGTATAAAAATGATGGAACAAATTAAAATTTAATGAAGAATATGAAATGAATTGACTAATTTTTTATAAATATCTTATGGTAAATTATTGAACTTAAATATAATTTAAGTGCGGGCTGCAAGGAAACTAACACGGTCTGCAGCTTGGTGAATTACACTTTACTTTCTAACGCCTGCTATTTGGAGTTGATACTAGCCGCAACACACAACCGTAATGCCGTTGTCGTCACTACATTGCAGGTGTTCTTACGTGTTGTAAGATGTTTTCGGATCGCTTAGATAGTGCTTCATTTATTTCATTATATTCTTTGGATGCTGGGCCGGATAATCCGAGGGGCCGGATAAAACGAGGCCGGATAAACCGGACTTTACTATTTAGTAGGCCTAACAAGAAAAACAGTTCCAAACGAATCGAAATCGGGGAGTTCAGGTTTGACCATTGTTATTTTATAAAAAGTCAAACACTCAACAGAGAATAAACAAAAACATGAGCGCATAACAAATTACAATGTAAACTTCAATTTTGGAGCGAGTGACGGAGCACAGTCAAAACTAAAGTGTGACAGCTGATTGAAACGGCTGCGACTCTCCTCGATTCCACGTTCACCGTGCAGTGCAGGTCTTACGGGAGAATAGACACGCTACTACCATTACAGGGAACGTCACGCGGGTTGCGTCAACTGACCGAGCGTTGCATGGGAGTTGATGTTTTTTAGTTGGCTACTATCGCTGAGACTGTCGTATGGATAACATGGCTTATGGGCGCTCTGTACTGCACGGTGAACGTGGAATCGAATATAGGCTTATACCTTGTTGAGTAGACCTACAAAAACTAATTTATTTGCTTTGACGATAGAACAAAAATCTTTAAGACTTCACTGGCCTTGTTGATATTTTTGTTTAGTCAAAACTAATTAAAGAGCATCGATCTGCACTCTGCCACAAGTTTTGTGAACTATGTAATCATAGTATAGCGCATGCGCATGTCGAGTAAAATAATTATCATTTTAAAATCATATGTTACGTTAATTGAGCAGCTGTTAACAATAAACTCTACTTCAGAAATATAACAGCTGATTTAGCTCATCATCTTCATCTATGCTAATATTATAAAACAGTAAAATTTGTTTGTTTGTTTGTAGGGGTAATATCTGGAACTAACTGAACCGATTGAAAAATAGTTTTACTGATACAACACTACACTATCCCGGAGTAACATAGGCTAGGATGTATTTTGATTTAAGAGTTGAAACAACCCCTAAAACAATAAATATTAATTGTTACACTTTCCTTAAAGCTAGAGAGCTGAAATTTTGTACGTTTATTAGTTACAAGATACACAGAAAAATTAAACTAGAATTGCATTTTGTCGCGTGCTGCTAAGGGGTGAAAATGTGGTAACAAACCCTAAAACAATGCAAATTTATTGTTATATTTTCCTTAAAGTTAGTGAGCTGAAAATTTGCACATTTATTTCTTACATAGTATCATAGATTAACAGTTTATAAGACATGTCAAGTAGGCCTGTATAGATGCAAGAAAAACGGTTTTGAACAATTTTGAAAAACAACCCCCTTTTTGGCAAAAAAACCTCCAAAAAATCAGTTATTATTTTTTTTATAAAAAAACGACTCTAACGATTTTGATCAAATTTGGCTTATTTGTAGCCCTAATGTATTCTACCATATGCAGAAAACCGTATCTTTCTAAAAATTCTTGTTTAGCTAATAATAATAATAATAACTGATTTTTAAGGATTTTTTGGGCAAAAAGGGGGTTGTTTTTCAAAATTTTCCAAAACGGTTTTTGTGCATCTATACAGGCCTAATAGACGTATTTTGTGCAAATTTGTTCGAAATCGATCGAATAGTTTCGAATAGAATTGCATTTTGTCGCTTGCTGCTAACGGGTGAAAATGTGGTAACAAACCCTAAAACAATACAAATTTATTGTTATATTTTCCTTAAAGTTAGTGAGTTGAAAATTTTTACATTTATTTCTTACAAAGTACCATAGATTAACATTTTGTCGCTGCTAAGGGGTGAAAATGTAGTAACAACCTATATAAAAAATGTCGATTGTTATACTTTCCTTAAAGCAAGCGAACTGAAAATTTGGCAATTATTAATTTTAAGTGTTTTATAGGAAATCAAATAAATTATAACACAAGCAATTTAAATAGTTACGTCTAATGGGTGAACTGGGAGGTAACAGCCTCTTTTCGGTAAAAATAAATTGTTACACTTTCCATGATTGACACCTTTGTTTCATAAGTGGTAATCTGTTTGCGTTTTCTTCACCGCGGGGGTTGGCGATCAGAGCGAGAATGATCTAGTCTGTAATCATTTAACAAAACCCAGTCTAGATTACACTTTAGAGTTATGTTTACAAGCTTACAACTCAGTCAAAACAAACTTCTTATAATATCTGGATGTTGGTTGTTTTTGTATATGAGTTATGAAACTAATGTAGGCTAATAGTATAATATATGACCGGCTTTGAGGTTAGACAATTAATTGTTTAAATGTTTGCGTTTGCGTTTGGTAAATACAAACATTTTGGTTTACTTCATTCTTGACAACCCAAAAAACAACTTAGGTCTACAAACTAAAAACTATATTTTAAACTATCATTATCTTGGTGTGAACGATACTATTTTAATGAAATCATAAAAGTTTGAGCTTCTGATAATAATTTACAAATATAGGCCTACTGTCGATGAAAACTTAAGTGAATTTTAAAGTGAAAAATAATGTAGATTTGTCTAAATGACTATATTAAAAACACTTAGGGTTAAAATCGTAGTTTAAGTATGCCTTCAATTAAAATGTGTGATCACTTGTTTTGTTTCCCAAAATTTATTTCAGATCTTAGAATAAAATTTTTAATTGAAGGCTCTGTACATTTATCTGTTGAAAATCCCTAACGGAATACACCCAGTTACGTAAGTACGTGAGTAACTTATAATATAACAGCTGATTTTTTCACACATCATCTGTAATACTTAAACAAACCCAGCATAGATTATAATTTGAGGTATCTTACAACTTAAATCATTATAATTTCTTGTATAATATAACAGCTGATTTCATCCATCAAACAAAACCTAAGACAGATTATATTTTGGGGTTATGTTTACAACTTTAGTCAGTCTTGTGAAGTTGATTTTCCTAAAATATGAGTTAAAGAACTAATGTAGGCTATAATACGTTATAAAATTTGCTTTGAGGTTATAAAATGAATATGATTACAACCTTTTATTATCAATACGTATATTCATTTATACAAGTTTAAAGAAGAGATACCCATTCGTTTAACTTCGGAAACATTCGTACATCTTCGTATAACATTAAACATATTCCAGTACTTGCCTCATAAGCAAGACGTCCCGGGTTCAAATCCCGCGGGGGACCATAAAATATTAAAAACCCAAAAAAACATGCTCGTTAGCCGAAAGGCCCAAAGTGGCATGGAAAGCAAAAAAAAAAAAAAAAAAAAAAAATAAACATATTCCATTATCATTTCTTCATTATAATGTTAATAACTTCTAAATCATTTAATCTATCAATATGAAGTTAGAAATCAATTAAAAGTTAATATTTTTATCGTTATTCAGATATATAATAATGTACATCAGTAAAAAATTTTAACAAATAGGCCTAGAGTTTTATAATCCTTATAATTGTACACAATTACCGAGTTAAAAATCTCCTTCAACACAGGTAGAACTAGAGTAAGTCTGTTGTTTTTAGTGTTTTTTTAATGATGTATTTCTGATGTGTATCTAATTAATCTGCCTGTGTTTTTTCACGGGGGTTTACTAGTTACGTAAGAACACAAAATAAATAATAATAAACATATACTGGAGTTTATGCACTTATTTTTTAGTAGTTACTATGGCAACAAAAAAATTTAAATATACATAATTCAGAACTATGCGGCAATGTTTCGGAAGCTCATTATATAGTTAAAAATAAACGGTATCAGTTAACTGACACAAATTTTCTCCCAACTTACTGTAGTCAAAATAATATTGTTTTTAATCATTTTATTTACTACTTTTTAGAACAAAACAAAAAAATAATATTCTACCTACGTCAATTATATAAAAAAATTATTGTCCCAGGCGGGATTCGATCGCGCGACCTTTGCATTACTGGCCGTGCTCGCTACCGTGGTGCTACCCCGTGCGGCCGCCGCCGCAATGCTAGATTGACAACACAAACTTATTTATTTTTAAACATTTCCCCATAATTATAAAACGCCGAAGTTTTGATAAAAGCGGGTGGTGTCATTTTGTTTGGCATCTTAAGCACTATAAATACTGAAAATTTTATCAAAATCGTTAGAGCCGTTTTTGAGAAATTTGAATTTTTGTCGTTTTTTATGGGTTTTTAGGGGTAAACTACCCTTAAAAATTAAAAATTCCAAAAAATGAAAAAACACCTGGAGATATTAGGGTTTAGTACCTACATACCAAATTTCATGAAAATCGGACCAATAGTGTCCTCTCTGGTCGTGTATACATACAGACTGACAGACAGACACCACTCTAAAAACTCTTTTTTGGGTTCAGGGAGCACCAAAACAAAAAATTCCACTAACAATATTTTTGGGTTCAGGGAGCACCAACACAGATAATTGGACTAAACAATTTTTTGGGGTTCTGGGAGCACCAAAACAGATAATTCATCTGAAAATTCAAATTCGAACATTTTTACGAAAACAATACTTTCTCCATATACTACATATAGGGTGGAGAAAGTAATAAGAAAAAAAGTGCATATAAACATAGGCCCGAAAACGCTTTGTTTTCCAGATATATTTTTTTTTGCAAAACATTCATATATAGACAAATATTTGACTGATTGAGTTCAAACTTGGCACGAAGTTTAATCTAACAATGTTATATCTCAAGAAAAATAAGCGGTTATATCCAATCATGCGTTAAAAAATGGCGACTATTTGAAAATTGCAAACCTAAATTACTCAAAAACCGTATATTTTAACAAAAATTGTCAAGATACATTTTTTGTAACCCTTTTGATTCCCTATCGGATGGTGTAACTTTCAAAACAATCGGATGAAGAATAGTTAAGTGTAATACTGTAATTGGATTATTCAAACCGGCATCATATACCAACACAGCAAACACAGGAATATTGTATGTACATTTGCTGTTGTACATATCAGTTTGACAAAATATGTTAACAAGGTAGTACACCTTTTTAAATGCATTTTATTCTACTTACTGAAGTATTTATTACTCAGTGCTTTTAATATGATCGCATGCGTTGGCCTGTAAGTCAGGAATGTGTAATAATACTGCGAACAACAGATTATGCAGCTATTGGGTGATATTAAATTTATGAGTTCGATTGATTTCCTGGTTATAAATTGAGTGAAATATTAAACCCAAACAATATTACAACAACAATTATAAAAAATGTACATTTTCAACGATTTCTAACCTCAAAACAAGTCGTGTAGCCTACATTTAAAAATTAAACTTAATACATTTAAGTTAAATCTTTTATCATGTGTATAAAATTAATCTCCAAGTTATTTTTCACCGGATATAACTAGTCTACGCCATATTTTGTCTTTAGCGTTTAAAGGCGTTATAATATATTGATATATAGGCCTAAGTGTTACTTATATTGATATAAGTATAATATCTGAATATATATATTTAAGCGAAATACCACTCACTCACTCACTCACTGACTCACTCATCACGATTTCTCAAAAACTACCGAACGGATTGGAATGAAATTTGGTATGTAGCTTCCTCTAGGGCCATAAGTGTTCACTAAAAAAGGGTTTTAAAAAATTGGAAATTTTATGGGGGTTTGGGAGGTAAAAATTACTAAATCACGATCTCTCCAAAATTAAAGAACAGATTGGAATGCAATTTGGTATGTAGCTTCCTCTAGGGCCATAGGCGCTCGTTAAGAGAGGGTATAAAAAATTTCGAAATTTTAGGAGGGGTTTGGGGGGATCAAAGTTATTAAAATAATAATTTCAGATCTTTTATTATTATGACAATAGTGCTTTTATTATTTAAGATCTCTCTCTCTCTCTATATATATATATATATATGCCAAATACCACTCACTGACTGAACACTTAAAAAGAATACAATTACGTTAAGAAGACTGAAAATACCAACCACCACGGGCAACGCCGAACGGGTCAGCTAGTATGTATATATATATATATATATATATATATACAGGCCGCTCTAGCCTTTTAAAAAAGAAAATACTTTTAAAAACGGATACAAAATATTACCCAGGTGGCTATTCGGTGAAACAAAGCCAAAAATAAAATATACAAACGCTGTCCACACGGACTCGTGCAATATAAATTGTACTTTCAAATCAGTTCCATTCGTGTAGCTTTCAATAATTGAAATGAGTCAAAATGTATTGTTCAGTGTTCAAAAATATAGTTAACAATACAAAATAAATTGTTGCAACTTAACAAAAAATACTTAATATTTCTAAACATGTTTAAATTGCAACAATACCGTGCTATACAATTAGCTAAAAACAGTAACGTAAAATGCTATAACCAAGACCTCAGCTACGATTTAAATTAAAATAAATAAACAATATAAAAATGCATACCTGGTAATTGTAACATTTTTGTTTTCAAAAACATTTCTTATGCAACATGAAACCCAATTCACAAAATAATAATTTAAAAAAGTAATTAAATAAATACAAATTACTTCTATTCAGTACTTATTTATACAAATACTTTTAATTCAACATTTGTAATAAATTAATTTAAAAGTAGTTAAATATGAAGTAGTTATTATTATTACAAAATAGTTTTTGCTTTTAATAATACAAGTTATATTCACTTTGAACATTGAAACAAATAATTGAACAACTGGTGATAATTTATTTCTATTATGTTATTCATACTTGTATTGAATATTGTTACTAATTCGGTGATCTAAAAGGTTTAATTGCATGCATATGTAGGTAGGTTAGGGTAGGTAATTTGTTATAAACCTGGATATACAAACTGGTTGATGGTTCTTAATCCACAGACGTTGTATATCTGAGGCTTTCCCTATCCAAATTCTGGTTAATTTTGGTTTACTAATTGTATTTTACAAACAAAATAATCTATACTAATATTATAAAGAGGTAAAATTTATTTGTTTATATGTAGTGGAACTACTGAACCGATTGAAAAAATAGTTTTATTAATAAAAACCTACACTATCACTGAGTAATATAGGCTGAAATTAATTTTTGATTTAAGGGTTGTAACAACCCCTAAAACTATAAATATTAATTGTTATACTTTCCTTAAAACTAGAGCTGAAATTTTGTACATTTATTTCATACAAGATACATAGGAAAAGTAAACTAGATTTGCATTTTGTCGGGTGCTACTAAGGGGTGAAAATGTAATAAAAACCTCTAAAACAATAAACATTAATTGTTATATTTTCCTTAAAGTTAGTGAGCTTAAAACGTGTGCATTTATTTCTTACAAGATACTTAGAAAAAGTATCATAGATTTATATTTCGTTCTGCTAAGGGGTGAACCCTTTGACGCGTGCTGTTAAATGTAGTAACAACCCATATACAAAAATGTTGATTGTTATACTTTCCTTAAAGCATAAATAAAAGCACAAATGAATTAATCATATCCTTTGGCAATTATTAATTTTAAGTGTTCTATAGGAAATAAAATAATTAATAACAAAAGCAATTTAAATAGATACGTCTAATGGGTGAACTGGGGGGAGGGTCCAACTATCATAGGCCAGTCGGTAAAGGTCAATTTAGACCAAAAGTACCAGTAATTTGCAATACGGCTGAATTTTTTTTATAAGTACATTTAAGTATGTAGATTAACATAAAAAAAAAGTTTACCAGTCTATCGATTTCCCAAAGTCGAAAAAAAATCGATTATCATTTTTTTTCGATTGTCCTTAATATTTCGAGCTGGGATGAAGATAGAGGACAATAAAAAATACCAAGGTGTAGAAGAGGTATTTTTCAACAAAAAAGGTCATATGTATTTATTTCTTCCGAGCAATGGTTTGTCTGGAAAAAATTCGATGATTCAGGTATGTATTTTGCAACAGGGGAAATCACTAAAAGGGGACATCTTATTCATATATTAAGCGTTGGCTCATTCTAAATTGGCCGAATTTTAATATATCGAATTGAAACTTGACATAGGAGTTAAAATATATATTTTAAACATTTATGCTGAGTCTCAGCTTGTTATCTTGAAAATTACCCGATCTAGAGCCACTTGACTTACTAACGGGTTTCTCGATTTTAGGAGTACCGGACCCACCAATTCATTTTAAACAGCTCCAGTTTAGAAAATTTTCAAAATATCAACCTGAAAGTTTTTTTACAAGCTAAATATATATATTCAAACAAGTTCAAGGAGTATAAACCTTTTTCATTATTTAATTTTAAAAGCACAAGTAAATTAAAAAAGTATAATTTTAGACCTTTTTAGATTTTTCATCAAAACGCTTGATTTGATCAGCTGTAGATTAGTCATTTTTTTTAAATATAGTTTTTAAAATAAGTATAGCAAAAATCAATTGTATTTTTAACTTCTGTACCAATTTTTAAATCGATATGTTCAAAAATGTCGAAAATGGAGTCGTTGAATCCAAAAGTGTTATAGTTGAAACGAGATAGGTAAAATAGAAGACTATTTCCAAGCGCCTCGTTTTTAAAAATAACAAGAAAAAAATCGTTCATACTTACTAAGAATATTTATACTAGTGTACTCAACTTGTAACACAAATTTGGTGTTGATATTCCAAAAATTGACGAAACTGGAATAGATTGAAATTAGTTCGTGGGTCCGGTACTCCTAAAATCGATAATCGAAATCGACTCCTAGATCGGGTCATTTTCAAGATAACAAGCTGAGACTCAGCATAAATGTTTAAAATATATATTTTAACTCCTATGTCAAGTTTCAATTCGATATATTAAAATTCGGCCAATTTAGAATGAGCCAACGCTTAATATATGAATAAGATGTCCCCTTTTAGTGATTTCCCCTG
>JAGFPH010012929.1:9382-20172 GCA_018207615.1 Philaenus spumarius | reverse complement strand
GGAAAGGCAAAAGTGTTGTTTTGTCGTTTATGTAGGTCAAAAGATAACCGAATTATTGACAAAAAACTGAAAACATAATTACTTGGTAGTTGTCTACAAGCCATTTCAAAGGAATGGATTTTATCTTATTTATTAAAACTCTAAGAATTCAAAACATTTTAGTTTTATAGAGTTTTGAACGTTGTTGACAATTACCAAGAAATTATGATTTCGCTTTTTTCTTTATAACTCGGTTATCCTTTAACCTACAGAAATGACAAAAAAAATCATTTTGTTTGTCATTAAAAAGCAACAATCTTTGTTGCAAATTAGCGGTTTTCAAGAAAATCCACTTAAAAAATGTGTAAAGGCCGGCGTTTTGAAAATTGTAATTATAATTTTTGTTTTGATTTATACCCTACACTTGGAAATCGTAACACACAAAATGCTTATACCAAATTTGAACTCAATATCTTATCTATTTCTTTATTTGAATTGATTTTTTGTAAAAAAAAAGGCGGATTGCGACACCCATATATAATGAAATAGCCTACAATTTACATCAAAGACGATCTTCATTTACAACAGTTTACAACGGCGTTATTAGATTAGTAAAACTTTGTATTTATTATATCATAGATAATAATTTCAAGCATTTTAATAGAGTTGAATCAACGTATAAATATCACAAACTTATTTAATATAATATAAATAATAGTGATTTATATTATTAGTCTAGTGTCCTGATTTTCTCAATATATTTAGACTAGGGTTTCTGCCCCTGGATGCTTCGCGTCCCAACCCCGCCTCGGCCTGCGGCCTCAGATGGCTGCTTCGCTTCGTTCACAGTTGGAAAATTCGCTAAAGGATCTCGTTAATCTTTGGTTCGTTGGTACATGAGTGACCGAGCATAAATCAGCTGTTTAATTTGGAAGCTGACTCAAACTCATTAACCGTTATATCCATAAGATTAACATGAAAAATTTGAAGGATTCTGTACCGGAGCTCCATCTCGGGTGAGTAGCGGTTAAACGGATGATTGGATCTTAAATCTGATGGTAAATCATTGGTTTGAAATAAAATTTTCTACAACTTTTGTATTTAACACTTTTTGCTATCTCTTACCGATTTCTTACAAAATCCAATGATATTTGGACAGGCTTAAAAGCCTTAGGATTCTTATTAGAGAATTTCCATAAGAAAGATCAGCTATTGCAGTTACTTTTTTCGAGATACCTAATGACGATAGTGGTAAATGAGCATCGATCATGTTTTCCAGAACATGTTTTTCTACCGAAGTAAACCTGTTTTGAGATTTTTTGAACTAAAATTAAACTTGTTTGTGGTTTTATCTAAATAAATTAATATAGCATAAACAAATTGTTAAACACATTATGTTTTTTACACAATCTTATAACCCACCTGGTTCCCCAAAATCGATCAGATCGTATATTACCAAAAAGTTACCCTGTCCAAACGCACGTGGGGGATTTTACAATGGAGGCAGCTTCTGTTCGAAGGTCGACTGCAGGGTTCAGGGTTTACTGGTGCCGGAACGCACCGGAATGCCGTTGCAGTACTGCTTTTTATACATTTCTTTTACGTTTTGTTTCAACGTTGCACTGGACCATCCACTCCCTCAGTCACACTCATTCAACAATCGGTTCAAAATTTTACTTCTGAAAATCGAAAAACCTCAAGATATCCCCACACTACAGTGCGTTACGGATATGCGAGCCAACTACAGTAAAGTCTCCCACATTGTCCCTCAGCTCGGAATCGAAATGGGACAACTTGGTAGCACCAGACACCCTTTTGCCTGTCACGCTGCACGCCTTTGATGTTCGGCCAGCGCTACGAACGACTACAAATAAGAGACCGATGATTCAGAGTAGAGGACGCCGAAAAATTTAAAAACCAGCGATGCTTACACCTTGTTACTATTAACTTTTTCGGAATGGAAAGTTTATAACATATTGATGAAATTATTGGAATCAAAATAGACTAAACATGACATAGTTTGGACCACATTTAGTGATGAATACTTAAAAAAATCAAGATTAATTAATGAAAAAGTATGTATCCCAAATGCGATCACGGCACGGAATTCATACAAACAATGGCTGTACACTGACAAACGCCGGTGTTGTCACAAATACAAGGTCGAAAGGCGTCCCGAAAAAGGAAAATATTTAAACGTAGGCACCTGATCACCGGCCACACGGCGATTTAGCAGGTTGCCCGGTACATGCTACCTCTCGCGAACTGCCAAAAACTAAAAAGTGGCTAGTCACTTTGACGTTGTGAAATTGTGATGTTTAGTTTTGTGACTTTTGAGTGTCGTTAGAATAATTCACTAACAAGCGTCTGTGTTGTGTTCTCGTGATAAGCTTGCTTGTGTTTAGTTGTTTTTGTATAAAAAAACGTCATTTCTGGATATACATAAAATGTGTTAATGTTTACAGTATTTTACCGAGGATTTAAACTTCTGATAAGGCTATATATTGACTAAATAAGAGACAATTGACCAAGTTTGTATTAAAATAGGATTTGTCTGTAAAATTTGCTATGTTCTATATACAAGAACAAACATAATTGTATATGCGTACTTTTCTTATAAAAGTAATTATGTTATCTGCACCCTTAAACTCACCGAAGATACGTAAAGCAGAGGTATATAATGTTCTTCAAGATAAAAATAAAGCAGAGGTATTAGAAGTGAACATTTCAAAAATCTTCTGGACCCCCTTTTTCGTCACTTCCGATCAGTTCCGGCAGCGTGGGGTATTTAATGGGGAAAATTATGAGTAAACTCCTTTCGGGATGCAAACTCGAGAAGCGAGTTTGTCCTTCGCGAGACAAATGAAGCAGTCTATAAGCCGAAGCCGCAAGGTCGAGATGCAAACTCATAAAGCGATATAATAAAGTACAATACCTTTTATTTTCCGTCAGTGAACCTCTTTTTTTTAAACTTGTTTAAAGTTTTTGACGCGTTTCGAGAATTTATCTCATCATCAGAAAGTCCCTCTATACATGGAGGTCGTCAAAACTTTCAATACACATACACAAACACATAACTTACAAAACATTTAAAAAACACAGTAAGTAGATGCGTATTTTACGACTCCCGGATATCGACTGGTTGTGCGTTATCAAACAGAACACAAAATAAAACTACAATACGTTGCGGGAATTCTGAATTGTTATCGTTGCGACATACAGGGTGTTCCAATCAAAGTTCAGTTGGTCGTTTAATAATCGATGTTCATTATTTGAGTTTAATATTTTAAAAGCCTTCTAGATTTCAAATTCTTCTACGGCGTTCATAAATTTGCCTTTAATGCAAATCTTAATTGGTTTGGAGTTGCTGTCAAAGTCCGAGATCTTCGTCGATTAAATGACGCGCATAGTTGGATTTATTACCCAAAATAGTCCTCTTTGGCAGGTGTTCTTTAAACCGAACCTTGAAAGGTCTTCCCGTTTGACCTATATAAAACTCGTCACAGCTACCACAAGTTAATTTATAGACACCTGTTTGGATTTCCAACTGTTTATGTTTTTGTGGTTGGAGTAATTTTTTTATGTTATTATTGGTGCGGAAGGCGATGGTTCCATTGATTTTTACTTTCCCCACCCTATACGTTGTATATTGAGAAAGTATTGTTTTCGTAAAAATGTTCGAATTTGAATTTTCAGTGGAATTATCTGTTTTGGTGCTTCCTGAACACCAAAAAATTGTTTAGTGCAATTATCTGTGTTGGTGCTACCTGAACCCAAAAATATTTTTAGTGAAATTTTTTGTTTTGGTGCTCCCTGAACCCAAAAAAGTGTTTTTAGAGTGGTGTCTGTCTGTCAGTCTGTCTGTATGTATACACGACCAGAGTGGACACTATTGGTCCGATTTCCATGAAATTTGGTATGTAGGTACTAAACCCTAATATCTCCATGCGTTTTTTTTTCATTTTTTGAAATTTTTAATTTTTAAGGGTAATTTACCCCTAAAAACTCATAAAAAATTACAAAAATGCAAATTTCTCAAAAACGGCTCTAACGATTTTGATCAAATTTTCAGTATTTATAGTGCTTAAGATGCCAAACAAAATAACACCACCAGCTTTTATCAAAACTTCGGCGTTTTATAATTATGGGGAAATGTTTAAAAATAAACAAGTTTGTGTTGTCAATCTAGCATCACGGCGGCGGCCGAACGGGGTAGCAACACGGTAGCGAGCACGGCCAGTAATTCAAAGGTCGCGCGATCGAATCCCGCCTGGGACAATAACTTTTTTATACGATTGACGTAGGTAGAATATTATTTTCTTGTTTTGTTCTAAAAAGTAGTAAATAAAATGATTAAAAACAATATTATTTTGACTACAGTATGTTGAGAGAAAGTTTGTGTCAGTTAACTGATACCGTTTATTTTTGAAGGTGGAGGTAATTATGTTAGGAACGATGGTGCCATATTCAGTTGAAACAAAGATAGATTTAGCTTTCTCTTTCAGTGGTATTTTGGATTTATTGATGTGCCTTGTGAGCAGTTTATCAATCATAGAGGCCTTGTATCCATTTCTTGTAGCAATATGTTTTATTATGCTAAGCTCATTCTGATAATCTTGTGGTTCAAGAGGTATATTGACTAGTCTATGGATCATTCTGTTATAAGCTGACAATTTTGAGATGGTGGATGATGGGAATCAGAGTGTATGGTGATATCAGTTGTGGTGGGCTTCCTATAAATATTGAATTTGAAAGATTCATGTTGTTTTACTATTGTTAGATCCAAAATATTAATGCTGTTGTCATTTTCAATTTCGAGTGTAAATTGAATCTTGGGGTCTATCGAGTTTAGGTAGTTTTTAAAATTTTCAATTTGCCTGGACGGACCTTCAAAAATGATAAATGTATCATTCACATATCGAGTGTAATACATGATTTTTTTTATGAAATTTATTAACATTTGACAACAAAAATTCATTTTCGAGGTGATTCAAAAATATGTCTGCCAACATACAGACAGTGGCGATCCCATGGCCAATCCATCCTTTTGTATATAGAAAACATCTTTAAATTTAAAATAGTTTTGTTTTAATAAAATTCGTAATAAGTTGATGATTTCTAGGAATTCATAAGATGTCAATCAGTTAGTCTTGACGAGGAGATTGTTTACAGTATCTATTGTTACATTTATAGCTACATTTTGTGTATAATTTTTTTTATATCGAAAGACGCGAGTTTATAGTTAGGTTTGAGTTTTACATTTGTACATTTTTTTGACGAAATCGTGGCTGCTATTGACGGTATGGTCATTATCGAGAACTATGTTTTTACGTAAGATATCAACCAATTTGTTTGCTTTTTTAAAACCTGGAGCAGTTGTGAAATTAATTAATGGTCTAATGGGGACTTCAAGTTTGTGGATTTTAGGTAAGCCAGTGAAAATAGATGCTTGCACGTGTATAGGTTTCCGAGTTTCCTGTAATCGGATTGAATAAATGTGTGGAGTTATTAAGTGCGCTATCGAAAGACTCAACAAATTCTTTGGTGGGATCAGTTGATATGGTTTCTAAACCGTTGTAATTAATGAACTCACTAACCTTCAAATCATATTGGTCCGAGTTAATAATAACTAAGGTGTTTCCTTTGTCTGCTTTAGTGACCAGTGCATTGGTATCGGCCAATTTGCACTTTATTTGTTTAATTAATTGTAACTCAGCTAAATGTTTATGATGTGGGTTAGAGTTTCTATTATTATGATCTAAAACTTTAAGACATTTGTTGAGATTATCTTGTATTAGCACACGTGTTTCGTTCTGTAGCTTATGATCATACAATGTTTTTATTGTGGCTTCCGTATGAATTATTTCCTGTACTATTTGATTTTTACCTATGGACGGCAAATTGAATTTTAAGCCCTTATCAAGAATGTTCAATTCATCCTTATTAAAGTCAATAGACGTTAGGTTGGAAACTCGTTTATAGAACTGATGTTTGCATTGGATTTTATCTAAACGACGTTGTTTGCTTAGGAGATATTGTAACTTACTGCTATGTTTGTTATAAGTATCATGCAAAGTAATCTCAACATTATTATTAACTTACGTTAAAATATTGTCTATGATAGCTGGATGAAAGCTATTGAGTAATTTTAAATGAGTTTAAACAAGTTTGTTTAAACAAGTTTTAAACAAAGAGGTTCACTGACGGAAAATAAAAGGTATTGTACTTTATTATATACATTAGTGACCCGGATACTGGAAAAATGAATTCATAAAGTGAATTTTTGTCCGCTGCGAGAGGAGTGAAACAGCACGTGAGCCGGGGCTGCGATAGGTGAAAACAAAGTCTACTAATATATTCAATGCCTTCTTGAATAGTCCAATTTCCTAAATAGTTTATTGAAACCTTAAAACATATCAAATTAATTTTGGAAATTCGCTCAACTGCCAGCTGCGGTTCAGCTGCGTTAATGAATTATTCTTCTTACTAAAATTAAAACATTAAACATTTTTATTCAGAGCTCTGACAATATTCAGCCTAACAAATACGTAAACAATTTTTTCAAATCCTCGTTACTTGTTTATTTAGGTCTTGTAGCGCGTCTAATTTAATCGCAAAATAAAAGAGCCTTGGGATGTTCCATTTATTACTTGAAGGTGAGATAATACTGTATATACTGCAAAATCCACAACGGGTTTCACACTCAGCCCTGGAGCTATAAATTAATTATGTTTTGGCTTTATTGCGTTTACACTCTACAAAAATAACTCCTCTCTACAATATCTAAAGGTGAGTATAATTCACTGTTTCTTTGAAACAACCAATTTCCTTTATTTCTAAACGAGTAAATTTAAAGCAAAAATAATATATTAGTATTATTACCTTGATAGTTAAACTATGTAGACAGCAATAATGAAATATTTTCTGTACTAAAGTTAAAACTACGAACAATAGAGCAAATATAAACTTTGTGTTGGACAGTTAAGAAATAAGTCAACCGCTGCCCAACATTTTTGATTAAATACTAAATAAAATATATTTGAGTTTATAGACAAAACATCCAGGTAACTTTTATACACATACAAATATATTTTTTAATAATGGGTGTTCGGGGTTTTAAGGCTTCGTAGTATTTATTATATTTAAATTAGCCTACTATTACAAATAACACAACACATGGAAGAGCATCTCAAACAGTTTTGTTGGTTAGGCTTGGGCAATGTCATTCAGTTTACTGAAGTAGTTCAGTCCTTCAGTGAAAGGAACTAGTTCACCATTGTAGTTCCGTAGTTCATTAGTTCAGTAGTTCAGAACGTATTGAATGAGATGTAGTGAGTGATTTATAAATTGTAATACAAGTCATAGCATTGAATGCTTTCCAAACTACAGACATCAGCATAGAAATACTAAAACACAATGTGTAACATTAAGATACACAATATCATTACATACCAGGGGAAACCCCTTTGTGCTCCACACGCCAACCCCGTTGGTACCTTCTGTACACATAATCATGCTATATTTTCTGTATAATGTAGGTGTACAGGTATAATTAATAATAACCCCAAAACTAAGATGGTAAATAATGTTAAATGTTCAAAAAAAACCTAACCTAAAAGTTAGAAATACAATAAATAGTTGCTTCAAAAATTTTAAATCAGGTGTTAATGGAAATATTATGTCAAACAGCTGTTTTATGTGTTATTTTATTCAATTGGTTTCTATGCTCATAATTCATCAGTCTAGGCCTAACGTTAGGATTTTTTCCGACTAAATTTACAAATATTGAAATAAAAAATGTTTTTATCAAAATGAATTATATCCTAGATGTTACTCAGGCATAGTAAAGCTTTTTATTATTATTTTTCCAATCAGTTCAGTAGTTCCAGAGACTACCCCCCCCCCCCCCCCCCTACATACAAACAAACAAATTTTACCTTTTTATAATATTAGTATAAATTAGTTTTTTACAAATTTGTTATTACACGCATATATGATTCATTTATTTAAGTTAAAATAAAATTATAAATATTTATTTATTAAAATGTTATTTTAGTAAAAAAAACTGCAATCATTTGGAAAGTAAATTAAACTAACAAACTAATACATAGGTATTAGTTTAATATAAATTCAACACTAATAAATATAGACTGCAAGGACAATGTATATTAACAAATACTTGTTCTTTACTTTAAGCACACAATCAAATAAATTGTACGAAGTAAAACACGAGCATCGACTGTTTGGTGTCTACCGAGACTGAGATGTTAAGAAACAACTCCTTCATTCCTATTTGGCACATATCCAAAAGATATAAGAGCCGGAATGGGAGCCGGAAATTGGGTCAGTTAGTAAACTACTGAACGACAATCCTTTTCACATATCTCCGGATGTAAAGAAAGAATACAAGTGAGCCCTTCAGTTAGTGAACTACTGAACTACAATCTTGTGGATCTCTGAAGTACTTAATTCTTACTTCAGGTAAGTTCTTAATTCTTACTATAATGGTAAGTACTTAATAAGTATTTACGAACAAAGTGAAGGTTAAGCTATGGGCTCTCCATTAAGCTCTATACTACCTGAATTGTTTTTGAATTATTTGAAAACAATTTTTTATTATCAAGTAAAATAAATACTACAGCCAAATTTAGTTTTACAAGCGATATGTTGATGACACTTTTTTATTATTTAAAGGCACAACCCGTCAACTTGACCTACTACATAACCAAGGTTGATAGAGTATATAGGTTGACGCATTCCCGCCTCGGCCTGCAGTCCACAATGCCTGGCACAGCCATCTGCTTCTTGCTCTGCCGCCCGCCATTTTAGTATTTCAGTAGAATCACTTATACCATGAGGTTGTGTTTTGGTTCATAGTGTTTTGTATTGATCAGCTTTTACAAGTGTATCGGAACTTACTTTTAATAGTGTCTCAGTAGTTGTGACGTCGTTGTTAACTTCACATGGCATGTAACAATTAGTTTGTTTTATTTTAAGGAAATTTCGGGTAAACGGTGTACAGTTGCTGTCTGCAATAATAGCCGCATCAAAACAAAGGTCGATGGTGTGGTCTATTTTAACTTTCCTAAATACCTTGAAATAAGGATTAAATGGGTTCACTTGTGTAGGCGGGAAGGGAAATGGAACCCTGATTCGTGTTCTGCATGTTTAGACCATTTTTTGCCTGAGGACTATGAAAGAGATCTTAAAGCAGAGCTATTGAATGTACCTAGTAAAAAAAGCTCAAACCCACAGCTGTTCTTTCTCAAAAATTAACAATTAGTCCTACTCCAAATTTTAAAAATTTAGAAAATGGAAGCTTGGTAGGAAACAGAAAAGACAGGTATTTAAACAGGAAAAACATAAAACTTGTCGATTCATTATTAGGTTTTAAAGGTTTGTCTGAAGCAGAAATGTTATTTATAAGCAAAAATGAGACGGAAACCATCGAGTCACCAGTTAGCTGTCAAAATCAAAGATAAATAGAACTACAGAAAGAAAATAATATTCTCAAGGCACAGTTATTGAAGAAACAGCACCTTTTGAGGAAAAAATCTTTAAAAATTCGCAGGCTTTCAAACTTCTTTAAGGCGTTGAATAGGACAAAATATAAACAAAAGTTAACAGAAAAAAAGTTAAAGACAAACTTAGTACAATTTTCACAAAAAATCAGTTAGATTTATTGTTTGAAAATAAAAAAAAGAGTTAAATGGACAAACGATGAAATTTCAGTAGCTCTAACTTTGCGTTAACTTGGAAAACGAACATACTTATATCTTTAAAGAAAATGCCCCTTTCCTTTGCCAAGTTTATCAACTTTGAACAGATGGATAACCAATATTATTATACGAAGAGGGTTTTTGATGATATTTTATGAAAGAGCTGGTGAAAGAAAAGAGAAACATGAAAAGGTTGCAGTTTTGCAGTATGACGAGAAGAAGGTAAAAGAAACATAAATTAGTTCGTGGGTCCAGTAATCCTAAAATCGAGAAACCTATTGATAAGTCAAGTGGCTCTAGATCGGGTCATTTTCAAAATAACAAGCTGAGACTCAGCATAAATGTTTAAAATATATATTTTAACTCCTATGTCAAGTTTCAATTCGATATATTAAAATTCAGCCAATTTAGAATGAGCCAACGCTTCATATATGAATGAGATTTCAACTTTTAGTGATTTCCCCTTCTGCAAAATACAAACCTGCAATATCGAATTTTTTTCAGACAAACCATTGCTCGGAGGAAAGAAATATATATGACCTTTTTTATTGAAAATACTTCCCCTAAACGATGGTATTTTTTATTTTTATTTATCTTCATCCCACCTTGAAATATTAAGGAATATCGAAAAAAAATGTTTTTCGATTTTTTTTCGACTTTGGGAAATCGATAGACTGGTATAAGCTTTTTTTATATTAATCTACATACTTTAAGGTAATTATTTAAAAAAAATCTGCTGTATTGCAAATTACTGGTACTGTTGTTGTAACCTACACCGAATGGGATATACGTCTACTTCAGAAAACGAAATCTCGTGGATTCGACATTTGTCTCAGGTAAGATTGAATACTACAATTTATTATTACTTAGTGCAAAAGCATAAAAAAATAATCATTACAATAAAATTCATAGTTTTGCATAATTCCCTAGCAGACATGTACTAAACACACGCGCAGAGACGATCTTCCTGTAATAATGGTTATGTAAAAAAGTTTATGTAAGACATCTTGCAACAAATTGTGTCTAATATAGCACAAAACTGGGTTTTTGAGTGTTCGATATTTTATTTCGAAAGGACATAACACCAGTTTC
>JAGFPH010012928.1:0-23609 GCA_018207615.1 Philaenus spumarius | reverse complement strand
CATATAAACAGGTCGAATTGAGAACCTCCTCCTTTTTTTGAAGTCGGTTAAAAATAATGCCAGTTTGTATTAAACATGCCTGTTTTTTTTTTAAGTCTTATTTTTTAAACCTTGAAGGATTTTGTTCTAAGTTGAATTTTACATTAAAGAGTAGAAATAATACAAATGTATGATAAAATTAATATTGATGTAAGCGTGATAAATATTAACACCAAACATGGTGTTAATAATATTATTAAACTACACACTATTGACTATTATGGAGGGATATTATGAAAACAAAAGTTTATAACATACCATGATGAAATCAAATAAATATTACATTGCTGCCAATACAAAAGTTTTTTTAGCTTAAACCAGTACAAAAAAGAACTACTTAACTCATTCACTGGATAATGTAAGCCCGTTAAAATCAACTGCCCTAAAATATGTCGTTTAAATAAATTATATTTGATCCTTATGTTTTTGTCGCAGTTCCTCTGCTATTTCATCCCATGATATATCCTTTAAATGTTTAAATGGCTGTCTCTGTATTCTTCCAAATCTACATTCCACAGCACTTCTGACAGGGTTCTGACAACTTCGATTGACTGCTCCGTAACAAATAACGAAAAAACTAACAGTACAGCAATTTGTAACAAGTTAACAAAATTGAGCGACAAAGTGTGGTCAAGTGCGTGTTTGGGTAGCGGGTCAGTGCGCATGCGCGAGTCCACAGACGTCGACAGATGTTTGAAAAGATTAGTCGCGATCCCACAGATTAGTCTGTTGCGCCTGTAGCTCTGTGAGGTCGGTGTGAATTGCACCATTTGAATCTATTTAAACAGATCTTTTGAAATATCTGGGTGACATAGTGTGACCCTGGTGTGAAAATTCCTTAAGCCTCTCAGAGCGCCTAATACTGGTTAACTGATGGCTTGATTGATGGCCGTTGCGAGGAACAACCCCCACCACGTTTACGTTATCAATTTACTTAATAGGCCTGTCCAAAAGTCTATTTACTTCGTTTTGAATTAAGGGTAAATACACCGCCCTAATTGTTGAACTAGGCCTAGAAATTCAGTTTTTTCTTACAGACATAATCGTTGTTTCTTTAAATACCCTTTTTTCCAATTATTTTATTTAAGTAATAGACCTCTTGTCCATTTCAGATGAGGTTGTTTGCGTTCCTCATCTAAAAATGTAGATAACACATTTCTTGTTAATTTGTCAGATCGGATATTAGGTGAAAATGAAAGATTGGTACTAGAAAAGGGATTAAATTTTTGTATTGCCCCAAAAGGAATCTCTAATCTAGAAATGATTTCTTCTGTTGGACAAGGTGTTCCATTTATACCTGATGAATGTGTAGATATTTGTAGATATAAAATTCATAAAACTTTGAACAGGAAGTTTTCGTCGAATATCACTAAAGCTCAGTCAACAGCCTTAAACGGGTTACGTGAGGTCGAGTCTATAATTGTCTTACCTGCTGATAAAGGAAGGGCAACGGTCATTATGAATAAAGCCGAGTACAATCATTAGATGACGTCATTACTTGTTTCGGACAACTATACCAATGACTACATATCAATAAGACGAAAAGTTCCAATGTTAAAAATTCAGCCCAAAAAAGCAGGTATAAAAGTGTGATTTTGCATCCCGCCGTTAGGAGCGCTGAGAGCTCTTTTTGCAGACGAGTGTCGGATTTAATGAAGTGCAGAAGAGAGACTGTGGGAGGGGGGAGAGAGAGAGAGATAGAGCATTAGTTTTCCTCGAAAACTAAGCTGTGCAGTGTGAAGGTAAAAACCACGCTTCATTATTACACTACTATTTAATACACTTAGCAGAGCTGTAAAATTATGAAACTTTTACGATTCGTAGGTAAGAACCATACGATTCGTATGCTGTAAACAAAGTTTAATTAAATTACCTGTTTCTTATTTCTTTGATCGATATTACAACAATGATGTTTAATTCACTTTGATAATGACATACAATTTTCACTCTGCTGGAAAGATTTTCTAATTTTTGGTCAGAGACAAAGTGTCTGTTAGAAAGTTTTAAATAAAGGTTCAAATTAATGTGCAGTTTTAATACAATAAAGAACATGTTCCTCAAGGATTTGAAATTAAAAATATAACAATACTGGAAATGTTATACTTAAAGTTATAACTACAGTACTAGAAGTATCAACCCCTGCTCGCTTCGCTCACCAAACCCCGCGGTGAAGCAAATGCAAACAGATTACCACTTATAAAACAAAGGTGTCAATCATGGGAAGTATAAAAAAACCCGTAAGCAGCACTGCCGCATTACTATAGCCGAATTTTCTTATCAGGGAATAACTAGTATTTTATAATGAGAGTTTACTATGAGTTTTGTTCCTTGTTCCGGAAACTGTTCCAAATATACCTTTGTACAGGATTATAGTAAATTTAATTGCCTTTCGAATGATATAGCTCATAAATTGCACTGGGGTTTTAGTGGGAGAAATTGCTTATTAATTACCTTACATTGATAATGAAAAAAATCATTTATCGGGAGTTTCCTATCAATTTTGTTTCTTTTTCCGGGGAATGAACCTGAATTACTTTTGCACAGGATTGTAGTAAATTATATTACCTTTCGAACGATATAGCTAAAAAATTGCACACGGGCTTATGAGTGGGAGAAATTGCGCAAAAACCTCACATGAATAATGAAAAAACCATTTATCGGGAGATTCCTATCAATTTTGTTCCTTGTTCCGGGGAGTGTATCTGAATTACTTTTACACAGGATTGTAGTAAATTTAATTATCTTTCGAACGATATAGCTCAAAAATTGCACACGGGCTTATGAGTGGGAGAAATCGCGCAAAAACCTGACATTTATAATGAAAAAATCATTTATCGGGAGCTTTCTATCAATTTTGTTCCTTGTTCCGGGGACTGTACCTGAAATACCTTTGCACAGGATTGTAGAAAATTTAATTACCTTTTGAACGATATAGCTCAAAATCTGCACAAGGGCTTATGGGTGGTAGTAATAATGCAATTTCCTCGCTCTAACTTTGCCATTTTGGTTTAAATCAAACAAACCGCCATTTTGTGTAAAATCGAAAAATGAAAATATCAGTGTCTGGGACATCCTACAAGGACCCTTCCACTAAAATTTCAGCTATTTTAAAGCATATTTACTACCATTTTATCAAGGTGGGAAAAATCCATATACTTAAATCCCTACCCAAAAACGATTAATCGGTATAACTCCGCCATTTTGAATCCGATCGAAGAACAAAAAAAAGTATATCTGAAGAATCCTACTAGGACCCTTTCACCAAAAAATCAGCAATTTTGAAGCATATTTACTACCACTTATCGATCCGGGAATAAAACAGATATATATATAATATAAAGTAATTTTCAAATTGAGTCGAGTGTAATATAGCTCTTATTTTCTTCGAAAATTTGGCTAAAAATTTATTTTTATTGTGAAGGGGCTGTTGCCCCCAGTTCACCAATTAGACGTAACTATGTAAATTTCGTATGTTATTATTTATTTTATTTCCTATAAAACACTTAAAATTAATAATTGCTAAATTTTCCGTTCTCTAGCAGGAAAGTATAACAATCAACATTCTAGCCTGTTTTTCAATGAGTTGGTGAATGTTGTACTTTTAAAATGAACTGAACACGGGACACGGTACCTCAACTTATTGTCTGGTAGTTCTGCAAAATCGTCATTTCCGCAGTTAACTATCCAGTCTATGCATCTGTAAATAATAACTTTGCATTGATCCCATAAAGTTTAATTATTTTAAACACATCTCTCAGTTTATTTTTCCTATTACCAACATCCTTTTTTTTAATAATTGGAATATAAATGCTACTTCAGCAGCGAAACATAACTAACAAAATAGTCTCAAGTCCCTCATTTAAATAATTCTTTGTATAATAAAATCATTTATAAGTGTAATTTATTAGCGCGCCACAAAAGTGAGATGTGTAAAATCCAATATAAAATTCAAATTTAGCACTTCAAAAAACATAAAGAAAGTGAGTTTCGTCAAAAATGGTAGACAAATAACAAATTTGGGTTTCACGTTCGCTTGGTTTGTTTCAGAAATATTGCAATATAAGATTTGTAATCAGTGCATAAAAAACAGTGTGTTAATAATACAATTATTTTTCCCCCGCGTTTTTAATGGTGGGGGCACATATTGATAATTGGGAATTTAGGACTTTTCTGGTTAACTGTACTTTGAGGTGCTTCAATCCTGCTGCACCTACGGCTTGATTTTGAAAAACTCGGAATCAAACCCATGACTATCAATCCGTAAATATATGTATTTGAAATTTGACAGTTTGAATCAATTGTTTGTTTTGTAAAGGAACAGTTTGAGGCATTAAATTTTACAAATTCAAGTAACATTAAAACGGTCGTATCTACAAACACTTTTAATGTCCGCCTTTTAGAAAGGTAAACAGATTTTTTACACTAAATAAGTCTGCAAGCGTGTGCGCTTACGTGGAAAGTTTCATCTCTATATTGTTAGTGGGTTTTAACTAATAATTTTTAATTAAAATATCACATACAGACTGATAGAAGGAACGCTCATTTTAGGACATACCTTCATAGGAATTTTTTCAATCATTTTTACGCTTAGAATCATATCCTGAATGGCGTTTTCCGCCAGTTAGTGCACGCCCCTCTTGGGGGCGATGTCCAGGATCGGACGGCGATAATATTTTATTGCAATAATAAATTTAGTCAAATGCGTTTCATTTATTTTGACCCAGAAAACTGTTTGTTTACACAAATTCGTATTAAATTTGTGCAATTAGTAAGTACTTAAGAGTAGTCCTGGTTACTAAACCATATTTGCAATATTTTTATTGGCAGAATCTATTTCACTTAGGAGGTAAAATGGAGGCAATACTCAGCGTTTGTGTAACTTTCCAATTTCCATAGTTAATTAATAAAGCAAACACAGTTTAAAACACGAAAAACTTAATGCTAAAATGTTTCTAAATGCAATACTATGGATACAATATTGTTTGTTGCTTTTTTAGAACAATAATAAAGTCAACAAAAACAGAATCAGCTGGTGCCGATTGTTACTATATCATCACAAACAATAAGTCAGACAAAACTCAAATCAGCTGACTCCTACGAGTTTAGTATTAACTGAAACAATTCTTAAAAGAACTTACCAATAGTATAAATTTAATAAAAACTTGTATAAACAAACAGCTTTATGTGTCAAAATAAATGAAACTGATTTGATTAAATTTAATAATTGCAATGATAAATAACAGAGGGGCATGCACTGTCTGTCGAAAAATACCATAAGTCCGTTATTCTCAAACCAATTTTTTTTTAAACGAACTTAATCGATAGGGAATTCAATTTGCAAAAAAAAGTTATTCTTGACATTTTTTCGGGAAAGGGCTAGTTATTTCGTTATTTCCGTTCGAAAGTTGTAAACGGTCGCCATTTTTAAAATATTGAAGTCACGTCAACTTAACTTTTTTTCCCATTTAGGTAATACTATCAAAAGGTTGATATAAATTTGGTATTATTTCGTTTAGTAATTTTTTAGATATGCACTAAAAAAAAAACATTTTGGTCACAGTAGGACAACCAAAATGATTTTAGACAAATTAACAGTGATTTGATGTTTACTTAGTACCCAAGAACAATTCCAAAACAATGAAGGGTGTGACAAGAGTTATGAAGCACCCTGTTTAATAACCCTCTTTTTACATTCGTCCTTACATATTCCCATTAAAAATTATCTGTCAAAACATTTTAATAAACTTCACAAAGTCTTTGATTCTTATGTTGATTAATTCCCTACGACTTGTACGAGAATTAATTCTCGCACAAATATAACACAACAGTAAAGAAAACTTTATGTATTCATACATTTCTTTGTCTTTCACTGGAAACCTGAAAAATGATAAGTCTTTATTTTTCACAGATGTATTGTTGGAGTTTTTATGGGAACATTTAGATCCTCCACTTTTTTAACAGGACTGCATTGCAAAATGTAGCAGCTATTTACTTTACACACTAACAGTATTTACACTATAAACCATATTACATACTAAAACCATATTTACAAACTTACATTACTTAAAAAACATTAGAAAAGAAAACCAACTAAAATGTATTTATTTAGTACACTGCTATTACAATGTGGGAAATGAATCGCATTGACAAATATGGGGCTACGCTACCAAAGCTTTTCTGAGACACAACAATCTGCGTTCAAGGTCACATAACAGTCGGACCTCTCTGTCTCTCCTTCTCTTTCCATTCTTGTCACACACTCGTCTGCAAAAAGAGCGCTCAGCGCTCCTAACGGCGAGATGCAAAATCACACTTTTATACCTACTTTAATGGGCTGAATTCTACCCATTTAAACTGTTCGTCTTATTGATATGTAGTCATTGGCTATACTAAGTTAAAAAGGGATCCAACCGTCAATATACAAAATGAAGTCAAGACATGTTTAAAATATTTAAAACATTGGTATCAGACATAGTATTCTTTTCGTTACCTCCTCAGAACTCAAAACCGCCTCATATCTATGGTTTACCTAAATTACACAAGCCTAATATCCCCCTCCGTCCTATTACTGTATCAGCTCTATTGATTCTCCTGCCTATAATCTTTCAAATTTTTAAAAACCTATCATATCGCCCTTGTTTGGCAATTGCAATGCTTTTGTTAGAAACAATGAACATTTTGTGGATATGCTGTACGATGTCAATGTTAATAGCAATGATCTTATTGTCAGTATTGACGTCGTCAATTTATTTACCAACATTCCTTTTATTGACACACTGAATGTTATTGAGGGCAAATTGAAAGTTGACCCGAGTTTAAAAAACAGAACAAACATTCCTGTTGATTTAGTGGTGAAATTATTGACAGTATGCGCTCACACTAATTATTTACAGTTTGGAGATGCGTTTTATAAGCAAACAATTGGCTTTCCATTGGGAGGTGTGCTTAGCCCTTTGTTTTGCAATATTTGTATGGACTAGCCTACAGACTTACATTTGAACAGACTTTATTTGCTAAAACATCTTTCAAACCAAAGTTGTAGTTAAGATATGGACGATATTTTTTGTATTTGGAGTTATGGTCTTTACAACTGGATCAATTTTTAATATTTATGAATGGCTTATAAGATGGAATATTCGGTTTTCTATGGAAATTGAGAAAAATAATTCTTTGCCTTTTTTGGATGTCTTAGTTACCAAAAAAATAATTTCAACTTGGATACTACTGTTTATAGAAACCCAACTTACATTGGACAGTATCTAAATTATTTTTCTAGCAATCCTGAGCATGTAAAGATTGGCCTAGTTTGTGGGTTGTTTAAGAGGGCGTATAAGGTGTGTAAAAATGAAGATGTTTTGGAAAAATAAATAACAAAAATAAAAAACTATTTATTAAATAACTCCTATCCTAACTTTATTATTGAGAAAGCTTTTAAAAAAGTGAACAACAATGGACCTTTATCAAGAAGAAGTTATTATCTTTAACTCAATTACTGTCCATCGTCCGATTGTTTTGATAGTTATTTGAGTTATACCAACCGATAGGGAATTAAAAGTGCTACAAAAAAGGTGCCCTGTAAATTTTTGTTGGAATATACAGTTTAGTTGTAATTAAGGTTTGAAATTTTCAAATAGTCGCCTTTTTGAAACGCATAATTGGTATTAATAGCTCAGTTTAATTAAAATAGATCATTGTTAGGTATAACGTCATGTTAAGTTTGAACTCAATCGGTCAAACTGTTCTCTAGATATCAATTATTTTGTAAAAAAAAAAAAATAGATACAGACAGTCGAAAAAGTAAGCACCCATATTTATATTGTGAAATAATATGTTTGTCTCGATCCCAGGAACAAATCCACAAAAGGGAACCAAAGAGATCGGGGACACTCTGTATAACATATTTTATTTCTGTAGTTGACATAGTCATTAAGCTACAGTTGTTTTATTTGATCACCACAAACATATAGCCAGACGGAGCAAAGCGTTCACAAAAAGTGACACAGTTTTAGTTAGAACTTGATATAATTAAACTTTCTTAATACTAATAATGAGCTTTCTTTCTACTTAATAATAATATAAAGTTTAATTACTTACTGAGTAATGTAACTGATGTGTATAAATAATGAATGTTGGAGAGATAATTCATTTCTCGACAGAAATTTATTGATGGAAATAAAAATAAATTTACATATATTCTATGTTGTTTATCTAACTTGTTTATTTATTATTTTTAATTCCTGCAGCTATGTTTATATATAAATTTATTGAATATATTTTAAAAACCTCAAGTTATTGAATTTGTTTATGGATAAAAGAAATAAAAGTAGGTTACAGATTCTATCAAGTAACACGCAAGTAATTTATTTCTACTGGCTGCGCCGCCTGGTGGCCTAGTGTAATAAGAACTCGTCTCCAACAGAGTCACCTGTATCTTGGCTGGTGGCCTAGTGTAATAATAAAATAGTGCCTTGTGTTTATTCACCTGAAGACGCGAAGTGTTTATATTCTTCGCGAAACGTCGTGTGTAGGCTAATTTTTAAATATCGTCCATAGTACCGTGTGTGTTTTTTTGTATGTGTTGTGCGTATTATTGTGTTGACGTGTAATACATTCCTAATATTATTTTTAAATTTGGACTGCGGCACGTGGACAACGTATTTTTTAATCTCAAATTGGGTGAAATCAATTATATATTTTTAAATATAAATTATTTTGATATGTCCGTCTCAATAACTTATGCAACTCTGTTCCAAATAAAAAACATGTGTAGTAAACATTTAGCAAACACATTTATTTAAAACTAGTTCAATATATTTTAACTGAATGGAAATGAGGTGGAAAATACGTGAGTTCAGACCTTTATCACGTGAAGTTATGTGAGTGATGTAAGGTGTCAACAGTGTAATTCCAGTGCATTGATAAACCAGTAAAAACAACATCCCACACTTTTTGCCCGAGATGTCACGTAACTTACGTGATGGGACGGTAGTATGTTTCTATCTTTAGGTGTATCGTTTTGTTTTACTGATACTCATTTCTTAAAATGTTTAAAACATTTTATTAATATATATTTTTGGTTTAAATTCCAGATTATACAGACTGTTAAGTTTACCGATTTAAAAAAATTAATATTTCACTGAAACTGAAAACAGTGCGCAAAGTTATACTAAACCCCCAACACACATTTGCTGCGCGTTACAAAAGAAGAATAACACAATTTTAGGCTATTTTTTAGTATATTTTGTCCTTACAAAGATGAAATGACTTTCATTTTGTTTGTTACTTTGTAAAATCAAAAATAACTTTGGGACAATACTTGTTAATTATATGTGCTGCTGGAAAATTGCATGTACCCATCTTACAATAACCCAAAATTATAGAAAATATTTTTAATATGTCAACATTTTCAAAAAAAAAAAAAAAAAGAAGCAAATCACTCTATATCAATAATACATAGGAAATTCTTTCTAAACGCATTACTTAACATAGATCTTTAAAACTCAGAAAATTTAGTTTTTACTCATTTAGGTGGTTTGATAAACCTTTTAAAACCCACGACTATTTATCCTTAACTAAAGAATTTCTACTAAACTTATTGTGAAAAAATGTAGATATAATATAAATAACAATTCAAATAATAAACTAAATCATTTATAAAATCAAGCAAATCATTTTTGAGAGATTCACTAAAACAAGTTAACATTTTATACTCGAACATACAATTTGACCATGTTTGTAAACACGAAAGATATTTCAATATGTTCATATCAAACCAAGGCTTTACTCAGTATCACGATGATATTGACCACTTTAGGTACTGAATGATGCACATAAAGTAAAGTACTTGTGTAGTGGCCATTCTTACTGATCCTGTAAAGAATCCGTGAAGCTTCTAAAATTTATTTTCCTTACATTATTATTTTGAATAGTAATTAGTTCTTTAATAAGGAAATTACTCGAAATTTCAAGGATGAACTTAGACAGAAACCCTTAGATAGAAGTGTGTAAAGGCTAAAGTACATTTTTAATAGATAAAATAAAACCTGAACACAACATGTTTAGTTACTAAAGGAAGTTAGGATGTGCATTCAGTAATTAATCCCTTTATGAGATTTATTAAACATAATTTATTCTGAATCTCAAAATCATTTAGTTTAAAAATTATACGTTCAGTTATTCTAATCTTGGTTTATAAATTGTTCATGTCGAAAAAAAGTCATATTCGTTGTATTAAAATCACAGCTGTTCATTAATTAAAACGAAATATTTTTATTTACTTAATTAATCATCCAAACAATCAACATTTTTATTTTTATTTATATTCCTACAGAATATATTAATTATCAGATAAAGTTGTGATTAAATCAAAACAAAATTATTATATACTAGGGGAGATACCTTCGTCCTATACACGCCAACCCCATATCCAAAATATATTCACGCCAACATTCATTCACATATATTATGTTTTCTTTATATTAAAGGTGTAGGATTAATAATAACCTTAAAGATAATATGGTAAATAATATTGAATGTCCTAATCAAATTATTTCGTATATTTTATACCAGCAGTTATAATAAAGGTTAAAAAACCAGCAAGGCTCACACCTAAACAAAAACCTTACTGAAAAGTTAAAATTACAAATAATTGTTTCAAAGTTTTAAATCAACTGTTTATGGAAACAGCTATTACTGTTCTGACACTAAACATATTTAATTATTATTTATAATGGTGATCCGTTTCAGTAAAATATATAGTATAGTGTGTGTTTTTACGTCCAATAGATGGTGCCATTTTTATAAACCTAACTAAAATTATAAATACAAATAATAACTTTTTTTAAATAAATTTTAAAATCAGCTGTTAATGGAAATATTAGAGCAAACAGATGTAACCAAAATTAAACATATTTAATTATTATTTAGTATATGGCGTTCCCATTGCTGTAAAATATGTAGTATATTTTGTTTTGTTTTTACGTCCACAGATTGCGTAATGTTTCAAAAAGTATAAAACACACGCTTGTATTCTAATGCGACGCTGTGTGGAAATTTCAAAACAATCGGTGAATAACTTTCGGAGATTTAAGATTTCGAACAACGAACATTTACAATGTTGTTTATATAGATTAATAATAATATAAATAAATTCACAATAGATTGTGTTCAGTACAAACAATATAATCGATCAAACAATAATTACTTTGACAATGTACATAGTCTAACTGTACCTTTGGATCCCTCGCGATCCGGAATACAATGTAAATAATTCTCTACAGTTTCACCGACACTTGTGTGTAGCAGTTCAATTCAAACAATAAAACTAAAACTAACTTATAAATAAATGCACAGTTATTTTGTTTTTGTTTGTTTAAGTGTTTTTCTTCAATGTCGTTTGTTTTATCTTAATTTTATATTTAGTAACATTGTCAATCAACTTCGGAGTATATGTTAATCAATCAGTTTCAAGTATATAATGCTCATTCTTTTATATTGTTAAATAATTGTAAAAAGTAATAAAGTATAAGGTACATTTAAAATTAATAATTTTTACTAGAATTATTTATTTAGTCTGTTATTATTTAGGTTATTGGGTTTCGCCTTATTTTTGTTAAGTTAATCTAAAACTGACATTACGTTTATAGAACTAGGGTTTATAGAATTGTAACTTTATTGTATTATCATTTATTTGTGTGCACAAAATACTAAACCAAAGACCGAATTTTATTAGTTAGTTACTTAAAATGATTTATTATAATAAATAAAATTAATACTTTAAATATGTATAATGTAAACTAAGGCCTACTCTTAAACTAAACAGCTCAGACCAGCTATTGGTTCTTGAGTAAATTGTTAAAATATGCGGAGTTTATGACGGACCATTTGAGTTACGGAATGTGAGGTGAAATACAAATTCCCAACAACGTAAAAGAAGCGTAAAGGAGTGAAATAAAATGGAAATTCGTTACCAACTGTGACAGAGGTTATCAAAGAAATTCCCACAGGTGTCGTGAAATATAGCTGCCTTTTCTGAATTCATTCTTTAAGTGAAAGGCATAAATAATTTGTGTGTAGGCGTGTATAAATGGTTTAAGAGATTCGGATCCAATGTACAAATTTCGAACTGTGTAAATAGACAATAATACAAAGTCGTTGAAGGCACAATCAATTAAATACCATAAAAGTGTGGCAACACACTGTATTTACAATTTTATTTACTTAAGTAAATAATTTCTCGTTGGGTTTACCTAGGTTACTTATACTCGATGGCACTTGTGTTGAATTCAGTTGAACAAATAATGGTAGAACGAGGTACTAAACATATTTCAAGCACACTTATAATTTAAAACTTATCATTTTAAATTACATTGGCGTAAATAACGCCCTGCAAAGACAAAACATGATTAATTGACTGTAACTAAAAAGTAAAGCCCTTCAAACCAATTTTTGCAAGTTGATCAAATACAAGTTAAAATGTGACAGAAACTTCCTGCAACATTTTATTACCTTCTTATCTACACTTCTTGAATGTATGGAAATGTAAAGAACATTAAAATCCATCTAACCTAATTGTAAAAAGTCACGCGTAAAGTATATCCGCCAAAGTAGTTAATCTTGAGATAAGATAACAAAGTGGGCATTATTAAAATCATGGAAGAGTTGGAATGTGTAATTAAGGGATGTAGATGTTGATATTAATTCTAACAAAATATCAATTCGAAGATTCGTAAGTCAAATATTAAGACAAATATATTATTTGCATGTACTGAGAGACAGTTGTTCCTATCCTATATAAAGCGAGTGGGTAATTGTATGACAATAAGAAGCTGCCAAGTGAATCCTGTATTGTTATTTGGAATTATTGTAAAACTAAAAGATGTGAAATAATAATTTAGAGAAAAATCTCAACTATAATTACCATCACAGTATTGAAAGTAGCAATAGTTTAATTAGTATTTATATTAAACTGTAAGTAAAGGTACAAAGGTTGAAGAGTACTGTGGCGACAAATTCACAATGATTAAATGAAATACCGAACCACAAATAAAAGGAACAAAACAAATAACAGAATAATTTAATTAAAAGTTATGTTTATTGTACTACACTTATGCAAATTTCAATGACATAGTCATCATCCTCAGAGGGCTTTAACACTACAGAGTAAAGTTCTTAAATTGTTCTGTTATTGTTTTTTGTTCCTTCTATTTGTGGTTTGAGGTTTCATTCAATCATTGTAAGTAAAGTGTGCACTTTTATTTGTTCAATACAATTCAACCAGAACCCTGCTTTCTGATATTGATAAAGCTTGTTCTGATTATAACGTTTATATTGCCGAAGATTTTACCAAAACTACTTTGAAATACAGGGACATCTCTGTTACACACCGTACTGACAAATACGGGTGTAACACTGGGTTAGACAAAATATTTTCCTCCCAAGTGGCTACCTACCCTTTCAAGAGTGCTATGTAATAGGGATAAAATCGACATTCCAGCTATACACGTTGTACGAACCAATAAGCTGATAACAGACCGCTTGAATTGTGCCACTCAGTTGCACGCTGGATCCCGCCAGAAACAGTTGTACATTATTTGTATTTATTATCAAAGGATGCACGTGCCGTTATAAATAACGTAGTAACTATATGATGTATGGTCAAATTTACAAAAAATACTCAGAAATATATTCATTTATTCAAATTGTATTTCTTACAATGTTCCACATTTTTACAAAAGTAATATTCCTTCAACGGTATGTTGTAACTCAACCAATTTGTTAACACTAGTGTACAAAATGTGCAAGTACAAAGTGTTATGTTGTAAAAGTGTGCTCGTTATTTTAAACTATATTTATTCCAGGATTTCTATAATTTACTTGTTAGTTTTCCAATAATTCTCTTGCTTATTTCAAAGAATATAATATGAAGCGAATAATGATGAAACACTTCTGTACCATTATTACTGTATTCATCAAATTGTGTAGTGTTGCATAGCCACTCACAATTCTCCAATCCCTTCTTGTGAAATTAGTTTTGAACGGTGAGAAATGTTTTGGCTAGCTTAGATTTTATTTTGTAACTAGTGTTACCAGGCAATGCTTCGCTACGGCTTGTTTTGAGTATATAAATATATTGAAGTATCCCCATGTGTAATCCTTGTGTTTCACAGTAACGATATAAAATGCATCCAGTGAGACATATATATAACCAGTCGCTTTATCGGATTAGGCTTTAGTAAAAGCTTAATATTTAGATTAAATTAACTAACACAATCTAGTCAGTGCATTGAAATATGTATTTTTAAGTGCCTCATGGTTCAAACAAGGCTAATCAGTGAACTTATATAATATAATGAAACACATGTGTACCATTATTGTTTTATTCATCCTGATTGTGTAGTGTTACATAAGCACTTATATTCTCCAATCCCTTCTTGTGAAATTGTTTGGCTAGCTTAGATTTTATTTTTTAACTTTTGTTACCTGGCAATGCTGGCTAATGCTTGATTTGAATATATAAATATACAGAGGTGCTGAAAAGTCCGGAGACAACACTGTAAATACCAAATTAATAAAACATTTATAAGGCATAAAATTGCACTTTTTATACATGTTGCAACTTTGCCCTCATGTAAAAAACTGACAGTATTTGAGGTTCTCAAATTTGTTTAATATATAGACCCCTTTCGTGTGACCCCTCATTTTAAAAGTATTGATATAAAAACTACCAACAGTTTAAATAGAGTTAAGATAGATACTTCTAGTTTAGTTTGTTGGTTTTCTTTAATCAATACCTTTAAAATGATAGGGGTATAAATTTAAAGGATTTTAGCATCCCACAAAATTTCCAATTTTCAAAATTGCCCCATCTATTAAAAAGTATATTTGTATGCCTTATAAACATTTTAGTAATTCGGCTTTTCTCTACCCACTCACTAAAGACTTACAGGGGTGTTTCCCTGCATATTTAGATTAAATTAACGAACACAATTTAGTCAGTACATTGAAAATCGTATTTTGATGTGCCACATGGTTCAAATAAGATCTCATAATCAGGACTGGTCAGTGATCGTATATATAGATTGAAAGTCTCGAGAAAATAATACAATTTAATAATTTCTACTAAATGGTGATATCTACTAATTATATACAATATTTATGATAGTTAATACCAGACTAAACACACTCTAAGAGATTTATTGGAGGTAACATCAGTGTAGATTATAAAAATCTCATCATATGTATATCGTACACGGTAAAAAAAATTGCTAACAATTTTAAATCAAAATGTTTAAAGAGAAGTGTTACTAAATTAACAAAGAATAAAGGGGGAAAACTAAACTACTAAAGAAATAAAAATAATGCAATGTTTATAAAATGTTTAAGTTTAATTTATTATAACAAAATGCATTTACTATCCATGTCTTCTTTTGTTGTTTTTGTAACGTGTTTCCGGACATATATATCCCATCAGAAACTATTCCTCAATATTTTGAGATCTTCAAAACGTTAAGATATCAAACCTTTTCACATAACAACAAGAAAAACCCATTGTATTTGTATTCAAGTCACAAATTTGAATAAAAAGAATGATTTTTTCCGTCTGTGTGACTTTATTATTTGATTTAAGTAGTTCACTTACTTGAACATGTTTATAAGGCATAAAATTGTACTTTTTATACATGGGGCAACATGTTCAAGAAAAAAATCATTCTTTTTATTAAGAAACAACCGTTCGTCAATCCGAAAAACACATAATCTGTGTCTCTTAATGTTCTGAGGTTAAGTGAAGGATAGTTTTCATTATGGAATAGACGAAATGTAACTCGTGAAACAAAAAATAAGAACAGAAGAAGTCTAGTGAAGGATTGAGTGATTAATCGCCTTTATTTCAGCGCAGTAAAAGTTGTAAGGCCCCTTTAACTGTGCCCATCAACAAAATACATAGATTTGTATAATCTCTTGATTGCCTATACAACACGATTTGGCTGAAAAAGAATTATTTTGTACAGTACCAAACTTTATCTTCCTCCCAATATTCATATTAAATCATCTGTTTAGTTCTGATCATTAGAATATATGAGAGTTAGTAAGCATATTATATAATATTCTAATTATCAGAACTAAATTTTTGTTTTAATATGAATTTTGTGATTAAGATAAAATTTGGTACATGTTAGGTTATGTAAATCTAAATGACGTCCAAACATTATAAATAGATTACAAGTTGTTCATTCAATAAAAAAAACATAGCGGCTATTTGCAAATTTTTTCAACAATAAGTGTCGTTTTTACAATTTAATGATTTTTTGCAAACATGTTATGGAGGATTCCTGGTTCAGTGTAACCTTTCCACCGTCAACCTGTTGTTTATATATAACACTGCTCGTTTATAAAAGGTAATTACCGTGTCACTCAACATGCCATGAATATTTATCAAACAAGGTTAGGTAAAAAAAAATGTAAATTATTTCAGAAGTTAAAACATGCAAAAACGCTTAAAGTACAAGCTTGACTGTAGGCTTTGTCATTTTTTAAAGGAGGGTTTTAATATTATGCAGTACGTAAGAATTTCGAGGGAATAGTAGGAATATATAAATTGTTTAAAAAGCGCATCGTATTTAAATATTACAATGTCTACGCTAGATCTTTGAAAGTAACGAATTCGTTTTAAACCTACTTCATGATCTTTTGACAAAAATCCGACTTTTACGATATTAGGACCACTTTGTAGTTAGATCGATCCGAATAAATAAAATTTATGTTTTCGTTAAAAAGCATTTACTAAAATCTTTAATATGAAAGTGCATATGATTACTGATGAAAGGCGCCATCTATCAACAATAAATATGTTTAACTAACATGATACCGTTAGACCGTTAGATTGTTTACATTATATATGCAAGTGTAATCTATCACAGAAATCAATCAAATTAAACCAAATAAAATATTCGCACGGGTCAGCTAGTTTTAGAATATTTAAAAAATATAATTTGAATTTCTCTTTATTGGCTTCGGTTATTTTCCTAAAACACTTATTTAAGATTGTAAAAGCAATTACAATGTGAGTACAAGTATAACTTGATTAGTGCAATTGCATTGAACAATTGATACCAGTATTTCGAAATGGTATTACATTTGTGTACAACATTCACCCAAGGTCGGGAGTAGCAAATGAGTACCGATCATGGTCCCAGAACACGTTTTGGGATGTCATTAAAAATGATATTGTGTTCACGCTCTTACGGCCGCATTTACGTCCAATTTCATCTAAATTTGGTCTACACGTTTTTTTTTTCCAAATCGCTCCGACTAGTTCGTCAACCAAAAATCCAACAACCGGAAACACGTTTTTTTGACCGAATGTAACAATTGTTGATATTTTTCGTAATAGAATGAAACCTTTTTGGGGTTTATCTAAATACAATATATGAGATTTTTCAGGACACTTCGTTTTTTGCACGATCTTTTAGCCCGTCAGATTCTCCTAAACTCGATCAAAACGTAAAACACCATAAAACACGTGGGGGATTTTACAGTGGGGGCACTTTCTGATCCGAAGCTGACGGACCAGATGCAAGCGAAGCGAAACAGTCCATAATCCAAGGTCCATAAGCAAGGTTGAGGTGCAAAAACAAATTCTGCTAATGTATTTCGTAATCGCAGGCAGGTATTTAGCACCTAACTGAGCACCTATTTCCCAAATATTTTATTAAAAAGCTAAAACATATAAACTTAATTTTGTAAATTCGCTCAACTCACGTCAACGGTTCAACTGCGTTTTTGAATTATTTAAATGTTTAATAATGTAGACAGAATGTACACTATTAAAACAGGATTTGGTATAGACCTAGGAAAATATCTTCAATAGTTAACCTACATGAGACTAAAAGACTTAATACAATATACATATGTAGGTATTTTTGACATTTTTAAAAGGACAAGATATCAACATTATAGTTAATAAAGGTTTAATAAATAGCCGCTATGCAGATTAAACTTAATGCCAAACATCCAGATGAATTTCATGATTGCATTCATTCGATTTTTACTTAATCCAATTAATTGAATTTATTCTCTTATTTAAAGGAATATTTTTTTCTTTTATGAATAGAAGAAGCGTATACTGTTTAACATAACTGAGAAAATGCTTAATAAAAATCAGTTTCAATGTAATGCCAGCAGATAGTTTAAAAGATTGCCTTAAAAGTTCAATTGCATCCAATGATGACAGTAATGATTTATTCTCATATCTAAAACCAATTCATTTAACTCAATAAAGGGACTTGAAGAATGTGGTCATATTATGCAAATTTGAAAAAGTAATCTGTCAAGGTCTACACAGTTTAGGAAAATGCACCACTCGCAGACTACATATACATGATAAAACATTTATAATTGGGCACTAAACAAAAGTATTCTAAACAAAGTTCAATTTTGTATCCTTTGCTTAGTATTGCTTGTAAGGCGTTCTTCCTAAAATATAGGCTAGGTTAAATAATTCCGCTCGCAGTTCTCCAAACGGAGCGAGACTTTACTATCTCTGTATAGGCCTGTGTAATTAGTTTTATACTTCTGAAAGTATTTAAATGTTATTTAGATTAACTTACATCTACATAAATTAATGTAACCCAATTTTCGTCCATACCTTTTCTGTTTAATTTATTTGTATGTATTTTCTGTTAAAACAAATTAAAGTTATTTTTGTGCGATATAAAGTAAAACCTCTTTACTTATTATTTCGATATAATAATCAATGTGGTTTAAACATATGGTTATATAGAAAGAAACAGTATATTATTTAATACTGCATTATTAAATTGCAATTCATTTGAATGCTCCATTATTAATTTATCTTAACTAACTTTTTGAAAGCAATACATAAAAATGTGATTTAAATCCTTCTTAACTGATGTTGACAATCATAATCAATTCACAAACGTCGAACTACATTACCACGGATTAGTGCTATACGTTCCGCATGACAAAAGCTGTTTTATTTCCTGTTCTAACGTTTTTACAGACGTTTCTGACATTCACTGCAATATTTCGTAATGTGATGATTTAATCATCCTCTACCACGCGATTAAGAATAACACATTAAAGTATAATGTGAATGTACTTTGAGTATAAAGTTAATTAAATTATGTTCACATTATCTCTCAGCCCATAATCACATAATATAAAAATAAACATGCACTACAGTATGTAAAATGAAAGTTTACCTGTTTGTACGTGCCGACATAGGTGAACTAAACCCCTAAAATACATCAAGTTTTATCTGGCCACTGGGGGAAATTGAAACACAGCCGTAATTTAAAACTTACACATTTTTCAAATCACCCATTTTTAAACGAATCGTTAATGATAAAGCCCAACAGTAAGATAAATAAATTGGTATGTACAAAAATTGTTCAGAACTCAGTACCAAAATTATACTTATGTGCCAAAAACAATCCATAACATCACTATTAAAATGTTGAAAATCCCTAGCTTTTTACACAGCCATCGTTTTGTTTTTCCAATTGTCAATTGTCAATTCCTAACAAATGGAAAACTAAACAATGGCTGTGTGAAAAGTTAGTATTTTTAATAATGATATTGTGAAATTACTCTGACCCAGAAACAATACATAAAAGTATTGGCAACCAATTCTGAAACACCATGTATAAGGTTTTTTTTTTTGCAATGATTGACTGTATAAGCTGATTTTAACATTCACGATATATATAAGCTGGGTTAAGCTTTGAAGGTACATGGCAATATAACACGGAAGAAATATTGCCAATAAGAAGTGCTACAAAACCGTCCACATCACTTGTTATAATTTGCTTAAAGTAGCTTATAATCACCCTCCGAGAGTCTAGAGTCTATCGTTGAAAGAGTGAATAAATGAATGAGTAAAAAAATAAATCTGCAATTTAATAATTAAATTCCCTACTTAAATTCCACCTGTACTCAGATATAATGCAAGCCACACCCATTCCTCACCATTTAAATAACCTAAGTACTTATCTCTAGTTAACTCTGGTTAATTCTTATATCTCTAAAATTTGGACACCTAAGGGAAAAACATTTTCAATTTCTTCTAGATTGCACAGTAAGCAATTATAATTTGTATTTTTTATCCATGGTTTATAATGCAGATGAAGCAATTCCCCTCGACATTTAAAAACCCATCTTAATAAAATTTGCCCTGGCTTTTAACTGAAAACCAAGATTTCTGTACGTCGAGTGATGAATGGAATCTACAGCTGATCGAACACACCCTTGCCCCATATTAATTTGTATCACATTTAGCAATCCGAACAGCTGACTCCCCCAGCTGTTCGTTGAAAGAGTGTTTCAGGAAAATCTAACGTACTTTATAGGCACATTTGTAAAGAAAATAATAAACAACTTCACATAAACATAGGTCCGAAAAGAATCCTAGCACATAAGACCGTTATATTGGGTTTAGAATCGTTACTTTTTTTCTGTATATATACATGACTTCTCTTCAAATTTTAATAATTGCAGCTAATGCTGGCGATGTTCGGATGTATAAGCAATGGAAAGTTTCTAATATAGACGAATGCATGCGCCATATAAATAAGAAATTTTATTTCACTGACTGGCTAGCGCAGATTAATGAGGAGAAAACCCAGGCAATTATAATCGTTAAATAATATTAATTTACGGCAATTCACGTTTATTAAATAATATCAATTTTCTACCTACGTCTTCAACGTTTTTTAAGCACTTAGTTTTATAATTTTGTGGAAAATAGTTCCAAAAGTGATGGCAAAACTCCAACAATTTTATTTCCGAAAGTATTGCAGAAAAAATTTTGAAAAAAAGTGGCTTTTTTAAAAAATTAAACTTTTGTAAATACTACGTTTTCAATTTATGCTTTGGTCACCCCCGTCACTAATACCCACCATCGATGTATCAGTTGTGATAATTACATTTATTACGTACATAATGTCCGTAAAAACAACATATTTTCATGGCATACCTGTTATGATTGGCACAGACACTGAGTAGCTGCAGTCAGAATCAATGTCGGTAATCTACTTATATTTATTATAACGTATCAAGTGATGCAGGCAATGAGTATTGGTATATTTTTTGACGTGTTGTTATAAACATAATTTTGATAGACCAGAACAGCTGCCAAACGAAACCATTGACGTGATAGTTATCTTGAGTATTTGTCCTTTGACTCTTAAAAATCTACTAATTCGGTTTGAATACAACTTTACATGGGTAGTCTGCTAAAGATCAAGAGTACACATATTTCATTTATATTAATGTTATTCAAAAAATATAACTGGTTTTAAAAAAGGCTGATTATTTTTACGTAGGGACATCTTAAACTAATATTTACAAAGTAGCTATGCAATATTTTGTAAAATGTATCCCGTTTTTCAATAAACATATTTTTAAATGTTAAACTTACATTTACATTAATTTGCACTCTTATGTGTTTTTTGAAATTTAATTTGACGACAAGGTGTCCAACAATGTTTCAAACATAAATTTATAAAAATATTCTATGCAGAGAAAAAAAAACATTGCTCTATAAAAATGTTCAAATGTCTATCACATGTCTACATGAACATTTCACACTTACGTTGGATTTTTTTTTAACTCGTTTACAGTGAAGTTTACTGATACACTGATACACTGATGCTGTGCTTGACAATGTGTGACGTGAAATGTAGAAACATAAAAGCCACGATAGTTTAAAGAGATGACATATACTACAACCCACATCAAGCCATGTAAATGACTTCGATCTTTAACAGTAAATACAAATATGTAAAATATGATAAGTTTACCTCGTATTCAATCTGTTAGTGTTAAATAGTTTAGGTGTCAAATATATTAGTATGATAAAAACGAAATTAAACCTTTTTGTCATATTCCTTACCTATATTTTTATGATAAATGTAATTTATTTAACATTACACTTAGGAGAGGAACAGATGAGAGTGCTGAAATGATATGTAACATACTTTCTGGCGATTTTATTAATTTTTGTATGTTTTAAATAGTTAACTTTGTTTTTTCCGTCCATTTTGAGAAATTGTGGTCTATTTTTTCTTTTTAGTTTACAAAAATACTGGAAGTAATAGAAAATTTTGCTCGGTACCTTTTTAACCGTCGTAATGTTTTGAGTATTTCCATATATTTGTGTTTTCATCTATCAAATAATTGGTGTCAAAATATTTATGATTTGTACATAGCCTGTAAGAATATAATCATGTTTATACATATTTGTTTAGGAAGCGTTTGATACAAATTTGTATGTTTTAACTATTGGTGATTACAATAACCCTGCAAAATGTAATTTCTGTAAGACAAACAGTTTTATAATATATATCACATTTAGCGGTTATTGAAGTTAAATCATTGCATTCTAACTTTGATTTATGAAATTATTAGTCACCTAATTATTGAAATGTCTGTTTATGAAATGATGTATAGCTACAGATTTTGCACGAGGTTTTACTCTTTCTCTATATTTATTTTTGCCTTTCTTCCCACAGTAGTAAATATCGCTGGCTTTATTATGAACCAACAACAAACTCATAAAACATCAAAAACTAACCTCAAGTTCTCAACAGACAATACAACCAAATGTTATACATCAGCTGTTATCTTATGGTACTAACCCTATTATACAAACTTACTTGTTGTATAACATTAATTAAAGAAAAATATAAATACAAAAACCCTAAAATTCTGAAGTAATTACGATATAATAAAAACATCATGTAGGGTAATTTCAGAGGGAAAATTTAGTTAAAGTACATAATAAAAACCAATTATTACTGAAGCAAAATACAAAAAATTGTTCTTGTTTTATACATGAATGAACTCAGAACAGTACGTTACTAGATACTTTCAAAATCATGATTTAAAAATGTGTGACCATTTTCATGTATGCATCCAGATAATGTATGTATACAATAGACATATATTATACCGGTGTCCATAAAGTCCCACCAAACCCCCTTAACTTTGGAACAAGTAGAAATAAATAAATAAGCTTGGGTGTATCTTTATATGACAATGGGAGATGAATTTTGGTGTAACCGGTGATTTCACCCCTTAGCCCAAAATGGGGGGTTAAGAGGGTAATTCAAAAATCTTAAATACAAACCAATTTTAAAGGGCTTGATAAATGAAGAAGAATTGCACAAATTAGAGGTATCTACCTTAACCCTATCGAAAATAACGTCCAGTCAAAATTTAAAACATCTTATTAACACATATTTTTAATTAGATACGTTACAATACCTTTCATTGGTATTAAAGGTAAAGAATAACCTTAATTATAAATTTAGATTAAATACTCAAAATTACATATATTTACTTCTTTACAAAAATAAAGCCTTGAAGTCCATTTTGGGGTAAGGGGAGAAATAGTCGGTTACCTCCAAAATTCATCTCCCTTTCTCATATAAAGATACCCCGAAGCTCATTTATTTCTTTTTACTTCTTCTAAGGTTGGGGGGGGGGGACTTTATGGACACGCAGTATATAAGCGGCTTTGTGCTGACTGAATGACTGACATTGGATCA
>JAGFPH010012927.1:14610-28211 GCA_018207615.1 Philaenus spumarius | reverse complement strand
GATAGCAAAGGGAATTAAAGTGGGTTTTCATGTTGTGAAATTAGTATCTCTTGCCTCATTATAATGTGTGAACCTGGTGCAAATTAATAAGTTGAATAAAAAATAAAAAAATGTATGTGCTGGCTTCGGTTATATGTAAGTTCGGTTATACGGATCGTATTATTTGTTACTTTTATAAGTTAACGTTAACTTGCCTCTAACTTCTACATGGGCCAAAATCGAAAACCCGTTAAAAAGTAAACTAACGCAGTGGGAAGTGATAGACCGTTTTTCTGACGCTCAACACGCATTCGGGGTTTTATTGACCGAGCGTAAGCGAGGTCTCCGTTTTAACTCGACCGTTCGGCATTTCGTCTGTGTGTCTGTATGTCTGTGTGTCTGTCTCACGATTACGGCCAAACGCCTTGACCGATTTTGATGATTTTTGCATGAATGTTCCTTACTCCCCTAGGCCGAGCCATGTATGTATACGGTTATTTCCCATTTTTCATTTAACCCCTTAAATAAAATAAAAATGGCGGCCGGACCGTTTCTCTCAGTGTAAGCTTTTTCCAAAGCCAGTTTGTGGCTTAACCGTAAGGCGAATTTAAAAACTAATAACATTTTGCTATTAGGAAATTTGTTTTCCAACAAAATTGTATTCTTAATTTTTTTCCGTATCTCTAACGGTAAGCTCACAAAATGGCCGTAAACTTATAATTTGTTAAAAATCGTCCAAGTTTTTGTATTTCAACCATGTTTTTATACGTTTATTCTAAACCAATTCAAAAGAGTTCCATAGCTTTTTTGTATATAAAGGTTTAAAGAATTCATATATGCCAGTAAAAAATATCATTGAAGTAAAATTAAGAAAGTTAGTAGCTCAAGAAACGATCACGATCAGTAACGAAAGGAAATTGTTTAACTTTAGGCCTACATAAAAAGTAGTAAAATTATTGTATTTTTTTCATAAATGTAAAAAAGTTTCTTAATTTAGTTCTAAATAGAATTGTATAAAAATATTTATCAATTTCAAATTTCTTATTTTAAAAACACCAGTTTTTATGTTCCTACTACAAGACTGCTAACAAAACTAGGCCTGTTTTGAATAGTAATTTAGGAATATATTATTTGCCCAAAAATGACATATTATTATAATAAAGTGTAGAGGATAAATCAAAGAATTGAACTGTAAACCTGTAAATTATCATTGTAAATTTCATAAAAGTATTTGACTTAGCTTTACTTGAATTACAAAATGAGATGAAACAAATGAAACCTCGCGGCGATAAAGGACATACAAAAAATGACCGTAGGACACCGTGGGACAATGATGTAGTCATTGCCGTGGGAAGTGTTGGTACATGGGTTGAGATCACTATCACGACGTTTTAACATCGTTTGCTTTTATTATTTCTAATATTGGAATATGATATGGAACTTAAGTTAACTTATGATACATTGTTAGGTTTGAGTTATTTAAGTATGTAAATATTTAATTGTATGTTGTCCCTCTATAACGCGATATTTTTAGCTATCTTACGCATTATTACCCTAAATAAAATACGAGAACTAGAAATCCCGCAATCGCGGGAATTGTAAATAATGTTTCATTGGCTAAACCTTGTGCTTAGTTCCTTACTGGCACACTATTTTTAACCTAAGCTCAAAACCTCATTTGTTATTTCAACGAGCGAGGTCTACAGTTCACAGAACTACTAGTTTAAAATGTTTAAAATGAAACTGAAAGGTGTTTGTGATGTATGTATACATGAGCATTGTGTACTGATGTACATTATATTACAAAGTAGCGGCTTTGCCCTTGCAACGCTTGCCAATTCAAACCATAAAATGCATAATTTTGTTCATAATTTTTTACATTTTTTATTTTGTTAACAGGAATTTTATGGAAATGATGATTGATTAGGACAGAGGCACTTGGATCTAAGTTTGGTGGTGGGGGTAGCTGTGGCCTGTAAATATTGTAAGGCATAGATTAAAATAGACACTTAATATCACCAAAAGTTTTCCACAAAATCCATCATTTTGCCCATAATTTTTACATTAAAAAAAATTTTTAGGTGGAATTTAAAATATTTTTGAAATAAAAAGTAGCCTAAAATATTCTCCGAAAAGTCTTCTACATGCTAATGAAAGTTTCGTCAAAATCGGTTCAGCCATTCCGGAGTTTAGTCACGCCAAACAAACTGACAGACAAACAAAAAATATATAAATGTGTGTTTTGGTTTGTAATGTGTGAATAATCATATATGTTCTTTGAAAAATCTTAAAATTTGAAATCACAGACAGACATTTTAATTAAATTTTTCATGTTTGATTTTGAAAAAATAATGAAAAATAATGACTGAAAATAATTTTTATTCATATATTCAGGGTGTCTTGAAAATATTGTTTCAAATTTCTCAGGTTATTCTGTAGGAGAAAATAAGAAGAAAAAAAAAGAAAGCAGTCGTGGGACTGCCATCAGAAGTGAAAACTGTCATGAATATAAATCGTTGGTTATATTGGTTTAATCTGAAATTTGAGAATTATTTTTACCTTGACCCATTTAAATTAAAATCTAAAAAATGATTGTTTAAGTCAAATAATAAATTAAAAAATATAATTTTGGTTAGGCATATACTGAAACAACACGCGTTTCTTTAATGCATTTACATTCATTATCATATCAACCAAGATAGCTAATTTATCTATGTTCACCAAGTACTCAAATTTAACATAAGTTACAATATCAGGTTAGTTAATTCAAAAAATGTTGGTTTTAGGATAATGTTTGATGTTGTAGACAATTACCAAGAAATTATGATTTCAGTTTTTTCTAGATAACTCAGTTATGCTTTGACCTACAGAAACGAAAAAAAGCCATTTTGTCTGACGTTAAAAACAAAATGTGTCGTCTCTTGTACACTTTTTGTTATGTTAACGGTTTTCAAGATATTCCACTTTAAACATTTGTAACTGCCGCCATTTTGAAAATTATTAAAATAAAATCGTGGTGCTTGGTACACTTGTAAACCGTAACATACACATCGCTTATATCAAACTTGAACTATCTTACCTATTTCTGGAGTTGCAATGAGTTTTTTGTAAAAAAAATAATTCCACCCCGGCGGGAATCGATCCCCGGTCTCCCGCGTGACAGGGATACTGACCACTATGCTACCGTTGACAGAGTTGGAATTGAGTTATTTAGTGCTATCTCTCTTTTGTAAACACAGAGGCGATGACGAATCTGACGATCACGCGAGATCAGAGATTTTTACCCATCTGAAAAAGTGCCTAACTCGCCATAAGAAGTTTTCACTTCAAAAAACACCACCAATTTTTTTTTAAACACATAATATCTTTAGAAATGGAAAAGAAATTGGACATAAAATTTGGTGTACATATTTGATGAAAACCCTTTTAACTCTTGCACAAAAAACGATAAAGTTCTTTTCTATACTTTAAAAATGGTGGTAATTTAAAATTTGTAATGCCAAATATCTCTAAAACCGACAACTTTACGAAACAATTTTTAAAACAAAAGAAGTTAATTTTTTAATGACAAACAAAACGGGTTTTTTACTTTCCCCGTAGCTCAAAAGATAACCGATTTATCGGCTGAAAACTACAGTAGTTATTTGTGTATATAGGGTTCAAAGTAGAGTAAACGCACGTGATAAACATTTGACGCCCGAGGCGTAGCCTAGTGCGGCAAAGTTTATTGAGGGTGATAGAGTAATTTTTTAACCCGTAATATACACCACATTTTCCCTATAGCTATATTTTAAATTAGTGTTTTTAAAAAGATCTGTTTTGCAGATGTTAGTCCCACAAAAATAAAAATTTTCAAAACATAGGACTACATCAGTATTACTTTACCACACACCAGCTGTTTAGCCGAGCGGTAAAGCAAAACAAAGAGTTATAATTACTTGATGCTGAACACATGTAGTTTAGTTGCTTTATTGGTAGATGTAGGAAAATATAATTTGCAGATACTATCTATAACAATTCAGAAACAACAATAGTACAATTAAAAATTAGCAGTGCTATTTATAAACAAACTAGAGGAATTGTTCAAAGTTACACATATGCATCTAAGCGTCTCCTGATGAATTTCTGCACTCTTTGAAAAATGCTACACATACGTTGTCAACTCTCAATGCGTTGTCTGAGATCTTGTGTTGAAGCTACTGTGGCTACACTATGCTCTTAAGGTGTCCTCACAGAAAGAAATTAAGTGGCCACGGTACTGGGCCACTTCGGCCAGTCAATTTTTCTTTGTAGATATTACCAACATGAATTCTGACATTCATAATAAAATGTGCTGGTGCCACATCCATCATGGACCATGAATTTAAACATTCATTGAGGAGGCCATTTTCCAATAAGGCTGGAAGATCCGCTGTCAAGTTTGATCAGCAAGTAACTCTCACCATTAAAAATCTAAGACTTTAAGTCTTCAGTTAATTTGTTATTATAGACCACTACGAATAGATTATTAGCTAATTTAAATAGGAAAAATGAGCTATGCAGTGGCTCTTATGGTAAGACCCAAGGTCGGGAGTAGCAAATGAGCACCAGTCATGGTCCCCAGAACACGTTTTGGGGTGTCATTAAAAATCATACATATATATGTATATAAGTGTTCACACTCTAGCTGCCGCATTTTAAATCCGATTTGGTTCAAATTTAGTACACATGTTGGTTGTCTACGTCGCTCGGACGAGTGTGTTAACCAAAAAATCCAACAACCGGAAGCACGTTTTTTGACAGGAAGTAAGTATTTTTGAGATTTTTCCTACGAGAATGAATTTGTTTTAGAGTTTTTTCTACAAAGATGAATGTAGGATGTCATTATGCACATTTTGTTTTTCACACGACCTTATAGCTCGCTTGGTTCGCCCAAAATCGATCAAAAAGTAAAATACTATAGAAGTACCCGGTTCAAAGCCCTGTGGTGGATTCTACCGTGGGGTTGGCGTGCGAAGCACGCAATGCATTGTTTATTGAAAATACTCCCAAAATGCGGAATGGCGTGAGAAGCACGCAATGCATTGTGTATTGAAGATGATCTCAATATGCGGAATGGCGTGCGAACCATTTTGCAGCTATTCAGCACCGTCGTGAATAGACCTATTCCCCAAATTGTTTGCTGTAACCCTAAAACACAGGCCTATAAACTTAATTTTGGAAATTTGCCCAACTCACATCAGCGGTTCAGCTGCGTGGTCGAATTATTTTTGTCCTTATATACAGTAGTAACAGCGTCCGAAATATTACCGTGCAATTTTGAATCCCCCTGTATATGTACAGCCCCCAATACAGCTTACTACATCTAACCCCTTTCCCCTCACTGTGCATGCAATCTGTTTTCTTCACTGCCGCTCTTTTATGCTTCACGGTCTCCAAATCCAATAACGTAATAAATTTGGGGAAAAACAATTGAAGCTAAAACTTTGTGGATTCGAAAGTCAGATAAACGCGTTCGTTCACCCCGGGTGCGGGACTTTTCCAAAGTCAGAATTATCACCGGCAACCGGAATCCATACTGATCGATATCGCATACGCCAACTTTGTGCATACAGTCTAGACACGCAGACGTTATACACCCGGAAAACATTCGAATAGAAAATTATGCATTAGTTATGTCTTGCGAACTTTACTAGAACATTTATTATGTTTTGATAATAATTAAAGAATTAAATAAATAAACTGAAAATAATTCGGCTGTATCGTTTCGCTCTCAGTTTGCACCACCCGATCTCGCACCTTAGGACTTTCATTCGCAGCGGACAGATTCGCTTCGCGAGTTTGCATCTCGGTCGTCATCCTCGTAACTGCACCTCGATAAAATAAACGGTACCAGATAACTGCCACATACTTTCTCCCAGTTGAAACTGTATACCTTCCCAAGAGTGTCATAGGAGGTGGTTATTTAGAATTGCAAAAGTAGGAAAATGTTACCATGGAAAATATTAGATGCATGTAACACACATCCATATTATATTATTATTATCATTTAAACTATTCGATCGATTTCGAAAAAAATTGCACCAAATATGTAAATTAGGCCTATACAGATGCACGAAAAGCTTTGCAAAATTTTGAAAGAGAACCCCCCCTTTTGCCAAACCCCTTAAAAATCAAAAACTTGAAAAAAATACCTGGAGATATTACAGAACTACACCTACATACCAAATTTCATCAAAATCGGACGGTTGGTATGGTCTCCAGCTCTGTACACATCCTTATAGACACAGACACACGGACAGACATCACCAAAAAAACACTTTTTTGGGTTCAGGGAGCACCAAAACAAATAATTCCACTAAAAATATTTTTCGGTTCAGGGAGCACCAACACAGATAATTCCACTAACATTTTTTGGGGGGACAGGGAGCACCAAAACAGATAATTCCATTAAAAATTAAAATTCGAAAATTTGGACGAAAACAATACTTTCTCCATATACTACGTATAGGGTGGAGAAAGTAAAATCACCCTCGTCGTTATAAACCGAATAATTTTATGGTACGTTTTGATCAATTTTGGGGAAACCAGATGAAGTCTAAGGTAGAAACGTGCAGAATAATTTCCTATATTTATTTGTTTAGATAAAATACTAGAAAACGTAATTCTAGTACGAAAACACTCAAACAAAAAAATTTACTCTCGAGATAAAAGTTTTTCCTGTTGTTTAACTAACGAACTCATCCTCGCGATATAACTGCGTGGACCAAATTTGGAACAAATCGAATGTGGCCGTTAGAGTTTTTTTTTTCGACACTCCGCATGCACTTCACTGGGGGAAGCGTCAGCAGCATCTTGGGGTCATTCCCTAATGGTTGCAAGCAGCAATCTGAAACTCACTTAAATAGAAAATGAAGGCAAACACGTTAGTATCAATCTTGAATGGAGTCGCAGGGTGAAGGAACCTATGGCTGGTCGTCCAGGATAGCGGCAGGCCGGGGCCTACCATCTTCCGGGATATCGAGTCTCCTGCAGATCTCAGCTATATGAGGATAGCCTGAGTTGCGTGCATCCTGAAACAGTTTAGAGGCACATCTTATAGAAAAAACTTCTAGGGTAGGGATACCGGCTGACCCTAGAATGGTGAGTTCCTCACGTACCATGGCTGATGCGTGAGTCGGCGAAGAGCAGTAGTCTGAAGAGTCTCCAATTTTTTCCTGCTGGATTTGCTGGCAAGTGCCCACCAAGCGGTAGACGCGAACATCAGCACTGAGCGAACTATTAACAGAAAAATTGTTAATTGTGAACACATATATACATATATATAAATTTTAATAAGACCACAAGAGGTGTTCAGGGACCAACATTGGTGCTTTTTGACCAGTCCTGACTTTAGGTCTCTTTATAAGGGCCACTCCAATAGCCCATCTCTCCTATTTAAATTCACTAACAAGTTGTATTTTACAAACTTTGAGATTTACTCCCGTAAATGATGTCACGTGACCTAAGTAAAACGTTAAATTTAATATCCTTAGCCTAATTTGTTGTGAAGCTTGCTGGGCAATTTAAATTTTAAGGTTTCATTTTTTACTTTTCTTATACTTTAAACAAATACTTGAACGAGGCACTTAGAAAATCAACATTTGAATAAAATTTTGATAAAACCGGACCTAAAATGCGCCCTTTAGAATGCAAACACATATATCCATGTATATACAGGGTGTACCTCGAAGACGTTTAAACGTTTGATTTTGTATAGTTTGCCCATTAATGCATCGATCTTTTTGAAACTGTACACACCCTATAATAGATTATTTAAAAATGTTCTTTGAAAATTTTATAAAAAAAAAACAAAAAACACTTACAAAATGGTGGAGTAATTAAATTTTATTATCTTTCTCCCACCAAAAACAACTTTCTTGAGTTGGTACCAGATTGTTTACTGCTTTGCGGTTTTAACTTACTTGAGGGTGATCCTGACAGAAGAGTGGAATTTTGTTCCCGTATCATTGAGTATCCTGTTTGGCACGCTCGAATGGTTTTCTCAGACGAGTCCACTTTCTACCGCAATGATGTAGTGAATAGGCATTATTGTAATTATTATGCCAACAGTCCCCATATTCTTGAAGAAACTCTACTCAAATCAAAAGGCATTACTGTTTGGGCGGCTGTGAGTGTAAAAATTTCGGACAGTACAATGTCTGGAATTAGGTATGACAAGTTTTAAATCAACATGTCTTGCCTCATTTTATGGTTACAGAAATGAACTAACCAATATTCCAACAAGATGGTGCTTCACCTCATTTCGCAAATCATGTCAAGAACTTACTAAATGGCAACCTCAATTTGCGTTGGATTGGTCGTTGAAGTAATATTTTGGATTGGCCACCCCGATCCCCAGATTTAACTGTGTGTGGCTTTTTTTTAATGTGTTACCTTTGGAAACATGTTTATTCCGACAGCTTCAACAATGATGAGGATTTAAAACACGCAATTGAAGAGGAACTTCCACTAACACGAATCAATTGTTGAGCGCTGTTACCAGTGTGTCGCTGTGGATGGATTACAGTTTGAGTAATTTTAGACTTTGGCTTTAAGTTTTCCATTTTGTTATGTCCTAGTTTTCTAATCAAAATGCCTTAGATTATTAGAATGTGACAATAAAAATAGTTTACAAAATCTACGGCAATTTAATTTAATTTTTGTTACAAAATCAGTAAGGTATAATTTAAATACCTATTTACAGAGTTAGAAAATTAATAAATTTTTCATTATTCCACCATTTGGTTTCTGCAAGTTTTGTACTGCTGAAATTTTTACAGAACATTTTTAGAGCATCTATTGTGGGGTGTGTAACAGTTTCAAAAAGATGGATGCATTAATGAGTGGGCAAGCTATACACAATCAAACGTTTAAACTTCTTCGTGGGACACCTATATATACAATTTTTAATAACCAACAAAACATGTTCTGGGGGCTATGATCGGTGCTCATTGACTACTCCTGACTTTAGGTATCACCATAAGTAACTACAATAGCTCATATGTTTTATGGAAATTCGAGTATAAACATTTTAAACAAGTACAAGCTGGCCCACACAGAGTCACAACCGTGCCATTCGAACTACTCTGCTTCCAATAAAACACTTTCTAGTCACGGATTTGGAATTTTGACACTCCGCATAGCCACAACACTGCTATAAACATGTCATGGGATTAACTCAATATTTAAATGATGTAAAGCGTGTTTATTTTATTAAAAATAACTTGTTCTCTAAGATATTGTTTACGAGACAGAAGCTAATTATTTAGATTTAAACATTGAGCACGTCACAAAAACCGGTTATTGAAAAATAATTGTATATATTTTTGTTTGAGACTCTGAGCTTTTACTAGGACAAGTTACATTTAATATTCTTTAAGTTGAGTTATAGTATATTTTTAAATAGTAAATGAAATAGTTTTTGAAACAATTTATTTCATTTCTCTGCGGGTTGAGAGTATACAAGTGTGTCACAAAAAAAACCTTAGCCTGCTATATAGGATCGGTTGTATACGTTGCGTTAAAATCTACTTATATAAAGCTAGACGGTAACACTGATTCACTGACATTAATTAAGAGGCACTTCCCGTAATTGGACCCCCTCAACCTTATAATTGAATTAAAGCTATTGACGAGAAAATTTTGCCAGAATTTAACATTTTTTTATTTTGAAAGCACCTTCTGGGCGGGAAAGATTTTTTAAATTTTTTCATTTTTTTACTTTGAGCGCGTTTTGTAAGAAAACGGAAAGAGATAGCAAAAAATGTTAAATACAAAAGTTGTAGAAAATTAAATTTCAAACTTCCCGTCAGATTCAAGATTCAATAATCCATTTAGCCACTATTCATCCAAGAAGGGAGGCTGCGCCCAACGCCTTTAAAGCTAGACGGGTTCACCGATTCACTGACATAAACTATGAGGCACTTCCCGTAATCGTACCCCCCTCGACCTCATACTTGAATTAAAGCTCTCGACGAGAAACTTTTGGGAAAATTGCCAGAAGTTAACATTTACAATTTTGAAACCACCTTTTGGGCGGGAAAGAGTTTTTTAATTTTTAATTTTTCCACTTTGATCGCGTTTTGTAAGAAAACTGTAAGAGATAGCGAAAAATGTTAAATACAAAAGTTGTAGAAAATTTAATTTAAAACAAACAATTTTCCATCAGATTTAAGATCCGATCATCCGTTTAGCCGCTATTTACCCGAGAAGGAGATCCGGCACGCAATCCTTCAAATTTCCCAGGGAAATAAAACAGCTGGTTTATGTTTGGTCACCCAGCCAAAGACTAACGATATCGTTTAGCAAATTTTCCAACTTCGAGCGAAGCGTCCAAGGGCAGAGCCCCTAGTTTGGTGTAAGCGTTTTGTATGTTACCATTTACAAGTGTACCAAATACAAATAATTTATTTTTATAATTTTCAAAATGACGGCCATTACAAATTTTTAACGTCGAATAATAAAAAATAATTTACAAGAGACTAAATATTTGGTTTTTTAACGACAGAAAACGTGTTTTTTATTACGTTTCTGCAGGTCAATGGACAATAACCCAGTTATCGACAAAAACTGAAAATGTAATTTCTTGGTAACTGTCTGCAACATCCAAAATTACTAAAAAACTATTTATTTTAAAATTGTGATTGTTTTAATAAATAAAATAAAATCTATTGCTCTAAAATGCATTACAAATTCAAAAATGAGTAAAATCATTTTGTCTCTTATACATACTCAATATCTGGTCTATTTCTGAAGTTACAGTGTGTTTTATAGAAAAACAAAATGGTGGTTTGTGACTAAACTAAGCTGAACACGAAAAAAGTTACTCAATATTTTTTATTAATTTCAATGTAAACAATCCGATCCTGTATAAGCGGGTAAGACTTTTTGTAACACCCTGTGTATAGTATATAAATGTATGACCAATTTATGACACCACAAAACGTGTTCTGGGGACCATGATCGGTGCACATTTACCACTCCCATGAGAGTCACTGCAATAGCTCATCTTTCCGCTAAAATATTCGCTAAAATATCTCTTATTATTACCTCTACAGTACAATATGTTACTTAAGTTGAAGGTTTTAAGCTCAATGTCGTTTTCGTGGAAGATTTTTAGGGTTACCCACAGCTAAAGTTAAACGACACAATAAATGTATACTTTTCTAAACCAAGTTCTTTCTGCAGCAAGAAAGTCTCCAGCACGACGGCGTTAGAGTTATGCAAAACACATACACTACAGCTTGAAGTATCATGCCTCAGGAAGGCGCAATCTACTATCTTGGCTATCTCTCAAAACTTGTTCCTAGCAAAGTAGTATACACTATATATTATACCCCTAGTCTAAAATTAAAAATCAAACCTTTAGAACAAAATGTTTCCCAATAACTCTTCGGAATATTGTTAAGGTACGTCGAAAGATTACCTAAGCATTCTTGAAAGAAAACAGCAATTTTTGACACAGCTTTTGGACGTTGAAAATGTTAATTTTGCGTTTTAGAAACCTAAAATAATTTATACCTCGAAAATTTTCCGAAAAATTGAAAGAGATCATCATTTTAAATGACCAAAACAACTTAAAATAAAAACAAATGAGTGGGAATAAAAATAAATGATATCATTTGTTTCGAAAAAAAGTTTTAATAATGTTTGACTTTCGTTGTAGCCCGGCATCATCAAGATACTGATACATTTTAAACTGAGCAATATTATAGGGCGCATGTTATGTTGTATTATTTGCTAGGTTTGACCTGCTGAATGGCATGGTAAACATTGGTAGAATGGTTGTGAGACACCCTGTATGCATGAAATAAATTTAAAGAAATTCATACTTCTATTGTTCACAGTTACCAGTTTAAGTGAAAATCTTCTCTCTATTATATAAAAAAGTTTTTCTACTTCTTCTTCTTCTCATAATTATAAAGTAATAAGAATAGCTACTATCTAGCGAAACCACTGCCAAGGGAACGGGCTTGGAAAAATTATCGGGGAAAGAAGATCATGTTGAGTCAGTAAGACGAAAAATAAATTTCTCTATTATATAAAAAAGTTTTTCTACTTCTTATTCTCATAATTATAAAGTAATAAGACTAGATTAAATACGTGTATTGCGTAGCGGTGACCATTGCATAACTTCCAGGCGCCGTGTATTACATAGCGGAGACGTATTGCATAACTTCCAGGCACACAAATTCATAAAGTCGATTACGAAGTCGAATTCAAGTCCAAAAATTTAAGAAAAAATAAAGTTGAACGGGGCCCCCCGGAGATCGCGAAGCGATGGGAGGTGGGGTGGGGGTTGGCGAGCGGAGCGACTAGGGGGCGAAGCCCCCTAGGTTTCTATTAATTTTATTAGCGAATTTTAATAGGAATTATTGCCGTGACGCTTACGGTGTGACCTAATGTTGGGAGGGATGAATAACCATCGATAATAATCCCCAGAATGCGTTTCAGAATGTAATTAAGAGTGTTATATATGTCTTCGCAAACAAACGGACGCATTTTACTTCCAATTTGGTCCAAATACGGTACATACGTTGGTTTTTTGAGTCGAGTTGTTGACCAGAAGTAAATGTTTTCTTTTAAAATATTCTTTTTTGGCATTTTGTGTAATATGGTAAATAGAGGAGTAAATATACTCGGTTAAAATCCACGAGCGGGATTTTACCGCTTGGCAGCTTCTGTTACGAGGCCGACGGCCGGGACGCAAACTTAGACAAAGCGAGTTTGTTCACTGCGAGTGAAGCGATGCAGTCCAAAATCCTAGTCTGCAAGATCGAGGTGCAAACTCTCAAAGCGCAGTCGATAGTACGAAGACGCAAAGTCAAGGGGCAAACTCATAAAGCACAGTCGATAATTCGAAGACGAAAGGTCGAGGTGCAAACTCGCAAAGCGCAGCTGATAATCCGAGGACGCAAGGTCGAGGAGCAAACTCGCAAAGTGCAGCTGGTAATCCGAGGACGCAAGGTCGAGGTGCAAACTCACAAAGCGCAGTCGATAGTCCGAAGACGCAAAGTAAAGGTGTAAACTCATAAAGCACAGTCGATAATCCAAGGATGCAATGTCAAGGTGCAAACTCATAAATCACAGTCGATAATCCAAGGACGCAAGGTCGAGGTGTAAACTCATAAAGCACAGTCGATAGTCCAAGGACGCAAGGTCGAGGTGTAAACTCATAATACAGCACAGTCAATAATCCGAGGATGCAATGTTAAGGTGCAAACTCATAAAGCACAGTCGATAATCCGAGGACACAAAGTCAAGGTGAAAACTCATAAAGCACAGTCGATAATCCGAGGATGCAATGTCAAGGTGCAAGGTTATAAAGAACAGTCGATAATCTGAAGACACAAAGTCAAGGTGCAAACTCGCAAAGCACAGTCGATAATCAGAGGATGCAATGTCAATGTGCAAACTCATAAAACTCAGTCGATAATCCGAGGATGCTATGTCAAGGTGCAAACTCATAAAGCGCAATCAATAATCCGAAGACACAAAGTCAAGGTGAAAACTCGGTTAGCGCAGTCGATAATCCGAAGACACAAAGTCAAGGTTCAAACTCGGTTAGCGCAGTCGATAATCCGAAGACACAAAGTCAAGGT
>JAGFPH010012927.1:0-14600 GCA_018207615.1 Philaenus spumarius | reverse complement strand
TAGCGCAGTCGATAATCCGAAGACACAAAGTCAAGGTGCAAACTCGGGTAGCGCAGTCGATAATCCGAGGACACAAAGTCAAGGTGCAAACTCGCAATAGTTGCACGACATTCTGTATAAAGAAGTTATTAAGCTTTTCGTACCCTAAATTATAAGATCTTCAAAACATAAATCATTTCTACAACGAAATATTAGCCGTCATTAGGAAATTTTAAATACATAGAAATATAAACAGATGCCTTTAACACGTACAATATATAGTTACATTTAGAGCAGTTTTGAAAAAATGAATAAGAATAGTCATTGGTGAGAAGAAAATCTAATAATTTCTCTCTCATATTTTAATTAAAACTCAACGTTTACAGCGGCAGCTCTTTCAATCAAATCAGACCCGGAAGTTTTCTTCTTCCTGTTACTGAAATCGAAGACTCTATTAGAAAGTTAATTTAGAAAGAAAATTTCCACTTGCATAATTTAATTTGTTGCCGAAAATGTAGGTTATTCTGTTTTGTAAAATGGTTGAACAATGTATAACTTGCTGTTATGTATCAAACTAGGAAGCCCCCGTGAAAATCACAGGCACATCAGAAATACATAATTTATAGTAGTACTATTTAAAAACAAAAGACTTTATCTAGGCATACTTAACTATGCTAACGGGGATTTTTAACTCGGTAAATGTGTACAATTATAATGATTATAAAACTGTAGGCTTATTTGTTCAAATTTTGTATTTATATAATTATGATATTATATATTTAACGAAAGATAAAAATATTATCTTTTAATTGCTTTTATTTCATATTGAAAGATCAAATGATTTAAACGTTATTAATGTTATAATAGTGAAGAAATTAATAATCGAATATGTTTATTTGTTATACTAAGATGTACGAATGTTTACGAAGTTAAACGAATGGGTATCTCTTCTTTAAATTTGTATAAATGAATATATAGATGATAAAAAGTTGTAGTTATATTCATTTTATAACCTCAAAGCAAATTTTATAACAATATTATAAGTCTGCATTAGTTCTATAACTCATATTTAAAAAATGAACTTCACAAGAATTTATAATGATTGAAGTTGTAAACATAACCCCACCTTCTTAATGAAAAGTTTTATGTCCATACATAATTTCATCAGACATAGTTTTACAAACTTTAAAAACTAATTTCACACAGATTGGGGGTGGGACGCGCCTGCAAATGTGCACTGCTCTATAGCAAGTAGAGTACTTCCAGGTATCGCGATAGTAGAAAGTGACGCTGGCGACAGACAGGTATCTGTGCCACGTGTACAACGCAACGTAACTTCCCATGCACTTCTTCCTGTCCAAATGAAAATGAAGCAGCGTTCCGCGACCTTTTGCACGAAGTGCACCAGGCCTTATGCATTCTGCATACATGTCAAAAGAAAAACGTCTATCTACTGTTTTGTAGTTAATAAAATATACAGTTTTGAATTTATTGTCGGTGTACTTTTTGTTTAGCCATTCGCATTTAATTAGCGAATTTTTACAGAAAAGATGAGGTATTGCAGTGACTATTATGGTGAGGTCAGGAGTAGTAAATGAGCACCGATCATGGTTCCCAGAACAAGTTTTGGGGTGTCATTAAAAATTGTATATCCCTAGAACCGGCAAGTATTAACGAAAATGGATTTTTTGGCGTGTGCAAGCATTTTTTCAAAAATTAACAAAAAATAGTAAATGAACCAATCCAAAAGTGTTCCATAGCCTTTTTTGTAGAGGAAGGTTAAAGTAATTTATATATGCCAGTAAAAAAATGATAGATGTAAATTTTACAAAGTTATTAGCTCAAGAAACAAAAAATGTTCAATTACGAAAAATAAAAGTTCAACGTTAGGTCCACATAAAAAGTAGTAAACATTTTTTGTATTTTTTGGACTTTTTGTAATTTAGTTCTAAACAGAACTGTATAAGAACATTTATCAATTTGAAATTTCTTATTTTGAAAACACCAGTTTTTATGTTCCAACTACAAGGGTGCTAACAAAACTAGGCCTGGTTCGAAACGTAATTTAGGAATATTTGCTTTGCCCAAAAATTCAATATTATTTATAACAAAGTGTAGAGAATAAATCAAAGAAAAGAACGGTATACTTGTCTTTTCTTAATTCACTAAAGTTTTTGAAATATCTTTAGTTGAATAGCAAAATGAGATCAATCGAATAAAACTTATCGCCTCTAAAGGAAACGAAAAGTTCGTTGGGATTTAGCGTGATAATCAGATGGGCCAGACAGTCCCATGCGACCGCTCTAATTCACGAAAACCTTGTACTTTCCACCGCTGTTTGAATAACATACAACCGGTTATATCCAGTTTAGTTCACACCGAATTCAAGCTGCAAGTTTTCTCTACAGAATTGTATAAAGAAATCTGTAAAAACATAAAATATGGGATTGTGGGCGTTATCTCAGTTGACAAATGTGCTGTTTCATTGGTTTCAAAACTGTCAAATCGCAAGGGTTTACAGAAAGCTTCGTCATTGAAATTGTACAGTAGTGACATCTGATTGCAAGGCATCTTTAGATAGATCAAATCTTGACGAATCCCATGGTATCTTTATATTATTGATCAAAATATTCCTGTGGATGGTCTGGGACGTTGAAGAAACAGTACAGTTGTATTCGAATCCACGCTTGGAATCAGGTATACAGAAATCTACAGTTTTAAAATGACGATTACATATGTAAATATACGTTTTAGAAAGACATTGTACATACAAAAATTAAAGTTTGAAACATTACCTTTCTAATGGTGTTTGTATTTTTGAGATTGGAAGATTTTTAGTGGGTCAAATATTCAATACAATCACTCGTTACAAATGTGTTGGAGTGACAGCACGAACGTGCTGTATGTATATATAAGTTCGAACTCTAACGGCTGCATTTTAAGTTCAAATTTGGTAAACACGTTGGTTGTCTGTAATTAACTATAAAGTGAAGGAAAAGTGAAACCATTACATTATAGCTTTAAGTAAAAGTTCCTGATAAGGATTGTAATAGTTAAATTAAGTCGCTCTGACAAGTTTGTTAGAAAAAATCCAACAACCAGAAGCATGTTTTTGACAGGAAGTAACTATTTTTATTAAATTTGTCGTAATAGAATGAAACTTTTTTTAGATTGTATCTAAAAAAATAAATGTAGGTTATTATTCTGCACATTTTGTTTTTTTACACCACCTTATAGGTCCCTCATCTTGGTTCTCCCACAATAGACCAGAACATGAAATACCATAAAAGTACAAGGTTCAAATCCACGAGGTTCGTCGAGTTTGTACGTTGCGAGCGAAGCGAAGCAGTCCATAACCCGAGGCCAAAAAGTCGAGGTGAAAACTCAAAAAGCTAGTTTACCGCTACGAGAGGGACGAAGCAGCGCGTCAGTCGAAGCTGGAGGCTAGGATGCAAAAAAAATCTTTTAAGTTATTCTATTTTGTACTCACAGGCCTTCGTGAGTAAACCAATTTCCCAAATTATCGGTAAAAACCCTAAAGCATATAAATTTAATTTTGTAAATTTGCTAAACTTACGTCAGCGGTTCAGCGTGAAACTTAAGTGTTACATATTTCTGCGTAGTTTTGATTATTTGTTGTGTCGTTATTACTTCACCAATCGTAGGTTAGAGTTGTAATACAACCCACGCAAAAATTATAACCGTTACGAAATCCATCCCTTATAAGTTAATACTTTATTAGTATTAATAAAGAAATCCAAACTAATTAAGTTTAAACGGGAGTAAATTTCCGTACGAGACGATCTTTTATTTTAAACGGCTTCTGTAACAGTTACACAATATCAGTTATGAAACCTTTGTAACGGTTCTGTCAATCGAGTTCGTGACACCCATTAAATAATTTAATTTTCAAAATATCAATCGGCGTATTGTATTTATACTTTTATTTCGACAATTGAATTAATGCGGTCTGATCGATACACTTTCTTCCACAGCCTTCGAGAAGTTTTCTGAATGGTTTCAGTGCAAATTAAATAAGAGTTCAAGGTCGTCTGGGCATTTCTTTTATGACTTCAGAGATCGTTTCGCTTCAGTTTTGCATTGCGTAACGGGACGTTTCCAGTATTTACATCCAGTACGGTAACGAAAATGTAAATAAATTTCGTCGTCGGACGATCAAGTTGAGGAACTGGCTTGTGACGTGGATTGAGTAGTTAAGGCGCAGTACTTTTTATTTAATGTATTATATAATCTCAATATTATATAAATTGTACAACCGTAGCAAGAAGGGATGGAGATTTTCTGCACAAGTAATTCACCGTGGGCAGTAACATGGAGTGGGATTTAATATTGTTGTTAATACAAAATATATTATAAAACAACGGACTTTTTGTTTATTTTTTTGTCAAATACCTTAACTATAACATGAAGCCTACCAATACTCCCAAAGCTTTATTCTTCGGAATAGCAAATGAATCACGTACCTACGTGACTAATAATATTAACAATATAACAGCTGATTACACCCATCATCTGTAATACTTAAACAAAACCTAGCGTAGATTATACTTCGGTGTTATTTTTACATCTTCATCGATAATATAAAGTGTTGTGAAGTTATTTAAAAAAATAAATAAATATGAGTTATAGAACTAATGTAGGCTATAATGATGTTATAAGATTTGCTTTGAGGTTATAAAATGAATATGAATACCACATGTTAGCATCAATATATTCATTTGTACACATTTAAAGAAGAAGTACCCATTTGTTTAACTTCGGAAACATTCGTGTAACACAAACATATTCGATTATTAATTTATTCATTTTATATATTAATAACTTCATCATTATTATTTGATATACCAATATGAAATTAAAAGCAATTAAAATATAATATTTTGATCTTTATTTTGATATATAATTCTAAAAATTTCAACAAATAGCCTACAGTTTTATAAACAAAATCATATCTAAAGTTTACAACATTTAACTATTTTATAATAATTAAAAAATTTACACTATTTGATCAAAGTTATGTCTGTATGAAATAAAAATCGATTTAAAAATAATACTTTTTTTCTTCTTGTTATATAATAATGTATTATGTAAATTACACATTTTCACAAATAGACCTACAGTTAGTAATCCTCATAATTGTACACATTTACCGAGCTAAAATCCCCCTCAGCATAGTTAGGCAGGCATAGATAAAGTCTGTTGTTTTTAAACAGTATTTTTTACTTTCTCCCCCAAATACGCAGTATATGGAGAAAGTATTGTTTTCGTCCAAATTTTTGAATTTGAATTTTTAATGAAATCATCAGTTTTGGTTCTCCCTGAACCCCAAAAAGTTGTTTAGTGGAATTATCTGTGTTGCTGCTCCCTGAATTAAAAAATATGTTTAGTTGAATTATTTGTTTTTTTGCTCCCTGAACACAAAAACGTGTTTTTTTGGTGATGTCTGTCCGTGTGTCTGTGTGTCTGTTAGGATGTGTTAGAGCTGGAGACCATACCAACGGTCCGATTTTGATGAAATTTGGTGTATATGTGTAGTTCTGGAATATCTTCATGTAGGCGTTTTTCCATTTTTTCCAAATTATTGATTTTTAAGGTGTCCCTCAAAAATGGCCAAAAAACTAAAAAATCAAAATTTCTCAAAAATAGCTATAATGATTTTGATCAAATTTAAGTTAGGTTATTTGTAGTCCTTAATATACCCTACCATATGCAAAAAACCGTATCTTTCTAAAAATTATCTTTTAGGTAATAATAATATCTGATTTTTGGGGGTTTTTGGCAAAATGGGGGCTGTTTTTCAAATTTTTTCAAAACTTTTTTCGTGCATCTGTACAGGCCTAATTGACATGTTTGGTGCAAATTTGTTCGAAATCGATCGAATAGTTTTAATAATAATAATAATAATAATAATATTCTATGCTACTCTTAGGAAGGTATAAAGTTTCAACTGGGAGAAAGTTTGTGGCAGTTATCTGGTACCGTTTATTTAAATGATGTATTTATGACGTGTATCTAATTATTCTGCCTGTAACTTTTCGCGGGGACTTACTAGTTTTTACATAAAATTAACCAGCACTCCAGTTTTCTAGCATTGTTTTGATAATATTGATATTAATAAACAATAATTACCAACACAACAATAAAGTAAATGACTATATCAATCTTTTTAAATAATAGGCCTAATAACAATACGTTAATTCTCACATCCATACGATACAAAGACAAAGTCGTCATCCTCAATGATACATGAGCTACACACCTAAGAACTTAAAACTTGCAAGTGTCTCGGATCCTGCTCGCTTCGCTCACCAACAATGGCGGCCGCCCGTGTAGTTGCCAATGCAAACAGATTACAGTATACTCTGAAATATTTACGGAAATCACTATAAGCGGTGACCCATACATAGATAATGTAAGGCAGAGATCAAAATATACACGATAAACCCCGATAATTCGAATTGCGGCATGCGTTTTAATTTCAAAATTAATATTTAAATAAAAATATTTTAAACAGATTTTGATATTACCAAGTAACGGAAACAATATAACATGTAACACCAGATGTTTTTATTATAATACTGTAAGTCTTTCGTTTGATTTTACATAATCTATAAAAAACTGTTGGTTGTAATGATTAATTATCTGATTCTAAATTTGTTAAATTAGTTGCTAATAAACGTGTTTTCGTTGTAGGCCTAACATAAAATTATGTTAAGTTTATGATCCAAATCAGCTGTTTTATTTATAATAATTATGTAACAAACGACGTTTGATTATAACACAATAAGCATTGTTCGTGGTTTTTTGTTCGTCTTTGATTTTAGATTGTTAATATGACCTAAAAAATCGGTTGTGAAGAATTATTCATTCTAAAATTTGCTTTGTTGCTATGAAAATGAATGTAAACATGTGTTGCTAAGATTTTGATTCAAGCAGCTATGTCATCATAACTTTCACTATTTCTACGCTTTAAAATAAAAAAATGCAAACACCTTTCTTAGTGTGTGTCTATGACCAATAAGAATATATCTTAAAATTTTCGTATTTGTACCTTTTAAGTATTTGTTGCTCCACGTTGATTCTATGTTAGTTGTTCAATCAGGACAAAACTCTTATATACAGGATGTCCCCGAACTCTCTGGACCTCTTTTGTGGATATGTTCCTGGGATCGAGACAAACATATTTCACAATATAAACATGGGTCTAGTAGAATCAGCTCAGAAAGTGTTCGGAACATAATGCTAATAACTGGTTATTTTAGCTCATAATAACTTTAAAATATTTTGTTTCTAGAGTAATTCTGGTTATTGTTGACAACTACCGTCTTGGTAGTTTTCCTTTTTTGTCAATATCTCTGTTATCCTTTAAGCTACAGACAAAATAAAAAAACTATTGTGTTTGTCATTAAAAAAGTAAATTATTTTGTCTCTTGCAATTGTTTTGTAAAGTTAGCGGTTTTTGAGATATTTTACATTAAAAATTATAAACGGCCGCCATTTTGAAAATATTTAAAATAATGTTCTAATTTATCGTATATTGATAAGAGGTTACGCAAAAAATAGGTGTACAAAGTGTGAGCTCAAAATCCTTTCTACTTTCAAAAATATTAAGTATTTTGTAAAAAACACATAAAGACAGACGAAAAAAGCCCCTTAGACCCATGTTTATATTGTGACATATGTTTGTCTCGATCCCAGGAACAAATTCACAAAAGGGGTCCAGAGAGTTCGGGGATAGATAATAACTAATAACTCGTACTGAGAATGATGACTTTGTAATTGAAACGCGTTTGATTAATTATCGTATGTGTATGAGAATTAGTATATTTCTATTATTCTTAATAGTTAATTCTCACTCTAAAAGCTCGAAGTTTATTAAGGATTATATCAAGTGATGTAATTTTCTAAATAAAAAGAAACTTCCATTGTAATGTCAGCTGATAGTTAATTTTGTTTCTCATCATCTTGTGTTTCTAAATGAAACAATAAAGTTGGACATACTTACTTGAAAACCGTATTACAAAAAATTTAGTCTAGTCAATGAGCTGTTAATTTACAACGATGCAGGTTTTCTTACGTTGAAACAACGCTCGGACCATAAAGCTGTTAACATTTGAGAAAGCAATCCGGTGTTTATTGCAATTATAAAGCATATTTTGGCATCACCACCTGTTTAGACCTATCATAAATATGTCCGCACAAAACGTCAAGGTTAGGACTCAAACAAATATCACAAAATCACAACTTGGCCGAGTTAGAGTTATGCTACCTTGATCGTGATCTATATTTAAACGAGATTGAGTGTAATCCAAATTCGAATAATATAAAAATTCGTTTTATATTATATCACCTCTAAAGTAGAAAATAAACGTTTAAATCATTTTAAAATAGACGTTCTTCGGGAGTCAACCATTCTAGTGCTTACGATGAGTCGTTGAGCATCTCTCACTACTGGAAGTGCAAATCAAATTTCACTGGAAATTTCCACTCGTTAAAACCTGGAATCGAAACACAAAATAAATATAAATAACACTTTCAAATAAATATTGTACCAAAAATACCGTCAGAAAATAACAAAAATATTAGTCATATATCCCATAGAAACTTAGACTAAATGAATTTGAGAGAAGCCTTCCTGAGATTTTCAAGGATTTGGAACACCAAACTCCCTGTAATAATAATAGCTTTGTTGCCGTTGAACAGAATACGTTCAACAGTCACATTGGAATGTACATAAACTCCTGTAAACGTGAATATACGTCCGTACGTACGTGAGTAACAATTGAATATAACCGCTGATTTCACTCATCATCTGAAATACTTAAGCAAAACCTAGCTTAGATTATACTTTGGGTTTATATTTACAATCAATCGTTATAATTTCTTGTGATGTCGATTTTTTAAAATATGTATTATAGAACTAACTAGGGGCTCTGTCCCTGGACGCTTCGCGTCCCAACCCCACCTCGGCCTTCGGCCTTAATGGCTTAATGGCCTTAAATGGATGATTGGATCTTAAATCTGATGAAAAATCGTTAGTCTGAAATAAAATTTTCTACAACTTTTGTATTTAACATTTTTTGCTATCTCTTACCGTTTTCTTACAAAACGCGCTCAAAGTGAAAAAATGAAAACATTTTAAAAATCTAAAAAATCTTTCCCGCCCAAAAGGTGCTTGCAAAATAAAAAAATGTTAACTTCTGGCAATTTTCCCAAAAGTTTCTCGTCGAGAGCTTTAATTCAAGTATAAGGTTGAGGGGGGTCCGATTACGGGAAGTGCATAATAATTAATGTCAATGAATCAGTGTTACCGTCTAGCTTTATATAAGTAGATGTAGGCTACAACACGTTATAAGATTTGCTTTGAGGTTATAACATTATTATAAATACAACTTTTCCTCATCGATATATTTGTTTATACAAATTTAAAAAAGAGATACCTATTCGTATAACAGCTGATTTCACCCATGATCTGTAATACTTAAACAAACCCAGTGTATATTATAGTTTTCTCTATGTTTACAACTTAAATCATTATAATTTCTTGTGAAGTTGATTTAAAAAAAAAGAAGAGTTATAGAACTAATCTATGCTATAATATACGTAATAATATTTGCTTTTAGGTTATAAACAGCATATAAATACAACCTTTTACTATCAGTATATTTATTTTTACAAATTTAAAGAAGAGATACCAATTCGTTTAACTTCGGACATTTTCTTACATCTTCGTATAACCTATAATCATATTCCATTATTAATTCCTTCACTGTTAAAAACATCTAAGCCATTTAGTATATCAATGTGAAAAAATCAATTAAAAGATAATAATATTTTAACAGATGAAATTCGGACTCAGTTTGCAAGGTTTCTGTTTTTGTTCTTTTGGAACTCATTAGCATGGCGGAGAGCCATGGAACTTGGAAATTGCTCCGCAACTAGCTGACGTGAGTTGAGCGAATTTGAAAAATTAAGTTTGAATGTTTTAGGGCTTCAACCAACTATTTGGGAAACTGGTCTACTCACGAAGGCGCTAAATACCTGCATACGAGTATGAAATATATTATTAGAATTTGCTTACATCTCAGCCTCCAGCCCCTGCCCTCGGGCTTCTTCGTTCCACTCGTAGCGGAAAAACCCGCTTCGCGGCTGCCTCCTCGGTTGGCCCAAGGTAAAATTCCCCTCGTGTATTTGAACCGAGTACTGATAAGGTATTTTAAGGGAACCAGACGGCCTCTAAGATTGTGTAAAAAATAAAATGTGCAGAATAACCTAATGTATCGATTATTTAGATAAAATCCCAAAATGTTTCATCCTAGTATAAAAAATCTCAAAACATTTTACTTCCTGTTAAAAGAAGTGATTCCGGATGTTAGAATGTTTTGGTTAACGAACTCGTCCAAGCTACTTTTAAAACCAGCGTGTGTACAGAATTTGGACCAAATAGGACTTAAATTGCTGTCGTTAGATATTTTAGTACACCCCAAAACGCGTTTTGTGGGCCATGATCAGTGCTCATTGCTTAAGCCTCACCGTATAAGAGTCACTGCAATAATGGCTTACCTTTCCTATGGAATGTAGAGATGTGATCTCTTTTTTTGCAATGTGTTTTGTCGTATTATATTATTACCTATTTTTACATTTTGTGTATTTATCTTAATCCTTGTAATATATATTATTTCTTAAAGATGTTTTTTTATCGCTAAGCGATATCTCTCTTAATTCTTCGTCAAAACTAATTATTGCAATATCATTTGAAAGCTTATGTTCCCCGCTATTAGACAAATACTAGACAAAAATAGACAAACAGCTTAAAATTCATGTTTTCGTTACAAAAATCGATTAAAAAACTTTTATATTATACTTCAAATGGTTCCTAATGAAAGGCGGCATCTACTAACAATCTGTTTAACTAGCGTGACAGCTGTTAGATTGTTTACATTCTAAGATTCTATATGGAAACTGTTATTTATAAACCAACGTAATTAACTGATTTAAATCAATGTATTAAATCAGGTAAGTGTAGGCCTATTCCTAACTTGCGAAATATTCGCACGGGTCAGCTAGTTATTAGCTAATTTCCATAGGAAAAATGAGCTATTGCAGTGGCCCTTATGGTGAGACCCAAGGTCGGGAGTAGCAAATGAGCACCGATCATGGTCCCCAGAAAACGTTTTGGGGTGTCATTAAAATTCATATACAGGGTGATTCAGTAAAGTGTAGCGGGCTATGCAGATTCAGATTCTACATGCAAAAATAAGTCGAAAATGTAGAATAACATTTTTTCGATTTCGGCTTAGTTTAGCCGTAAGCCGCCATTTTGTTTTTTTACAAAAACTCGCTGTAACTCTGGAAATAGATAAGATATCGACTTCAAATTTGGAATAAGCATTTTATATGTTACGATTAACCAGTGTACCAAACTCAAAGAATTTTTTTAAATAATTTTCAAAATGGCGTACGTTACACATTTTTAACGTGGAATATCTTGAAAACCGTTAACTTTACAAAAAAATTACAAGAAACAAAATATTTTCCTTTTTTAACGATAGACAAAATGATTTTTTTGTACTTTCAGTAGGTCAAAGGATAACCGAGTTATCGACAAAAAACCTAATTTCTTGGTAATTGTCTACAAGCGAATTACGGCTAAACTAAGCCGAAATCGAAAAAGTGTTATACTACATTTTCGACTTATTTTTGCATGTAGAATCTGATAGCTCGCTAGAAAAATAACTACAGAAATTGTTCAATTTAAAAAAATTGTGGCTGTTTGTCGTTAAAAAAGGAAAATATTTTGTTTCTTGTACATTTTTTGTAAAGTAAACGGTTTTCAAGATATTCCACGTTCAAAATTTGTAACGGCCGCCATTTTTAAAATTATAAAAATAAATTCTTTGTGTTTGGTACACTGGTTAATTGTAACATATAAAATGCTTATTCCAAAATTGAAGTCGATATCTTACCTATTTCCAGAGTTACAGTGAGTTTTTGTAAAAAAACAAAATGGCGGATTACGGCTAAACTAAGCCGAAATCAAAAAAATGTTATTTTAAATTTTCGACTTATTTTTGTATGTAAAATCTGAATCTGCATAGCCCGCTACGCTTTACTGAATCATCCTGTATATATATGTATATGTAGCGGCCGCATTTTAAGTCCGATTTGGTCCAAATTTGGTACACGTGTTGGTTGCCTATGTCGCTCGGACGAGTTCGTTAGCCAAAAAATCCAACAACCGGAAGTACGTTTTTTGACCGGAAGTAACTATTTTTTTAGATGTATACTACGAGAATGAAATATTTTAGAGTTATTTCTGAAAATATAATTGTAGGACGTTATTCTGCACATTTTGTTTTTTTACGCGACCTTATAGCTCGCTTGATCCTCCCAAAATCGACCAAAACGTAAAATACAATAAATAAATGTACCCGGTTCGAAGTCAAGTGGTGCAAACTCGCGAGGCCACTAGGAGGAAACAAATTCTACTAATATATTGCGTACACACAGACAGCTGTTCAACGCCTTCGTGAGTAGACCTACTTCCCAAATTGTTGGTTGAAACCCTAAAACATAGGCATATACAGTTAATTTTGGAAATTTGCTCAGCTCACGTCAGCGGTCCAGCTGCGTGGTCGGATTATTGTATATTTTTCTCTATTTGGTTTTAACCGCGTGTTGTTTGATTGTATTTTGCGAGTATTGTTACAATGTGTTGTAACATGTATGACTTGTTTAATAAAATATTTTTTGTAAAAAATACCAATAAATAAAAATAAAGGTACTGGATAATTTAATGAGCAGACAAGACTGTTGATGCCCTAGTGCACCAACTGTTCTATACAGTTGAATATAACAGTGTCGTAACGTGTCTTACACCAACAAATAATTGACAGTTATTGTTCCAGCACGAAACACACGGACTCAGTTCGCAGCAAATATTATTTTTGCTGACAATTTGCGTCACTTATACGGCCCATCCCCCAACCGGCTGACGAGTGAAGGATTTATTAACGGCAAGTGTGGCACTGGCTCCGACGGGATAATGAGCTTGTTTAATTATTTGAAAATAGGAAGCGACAGACGCGATAGTTAATTATTAAAAATATGTGTTGCAGGAGTATGTCCAAGGGCGCGAAAGCATTAAATAGCGCGAAGAATGCGGAAATGCAGCGCAATGTCGCAGGCCTTGTTGCCAGACGTCCTCCCGCTAAAGTATTAATCTCAGTGGAAGCGTCATAAAATTGGTGTCATATTACTCTTCGAAACAAAGCGACGAGTGGAAGGTAAATGATAAGCTAGTGTGTTCGTAATTCAAATAATTAATTATGTTCAATTGTTTATCTTGTTTTGTTTGTTTTTGCCCTACCTAGTTTAAATCTTATGAACCCTTTAAAATAATTTATCGCTCACCTGAACCGCTGAGATGAGTTGAGGGAATTTCCTTAATTCTATTCTTTAGGGTTTAAATCTATTTGGGTCATTTGTCCGCCCACGAAGACCCCGAACAGTTGTCTGCGAGTACGAAATATATTAGTAGATTTTTTGTACCTCAATCCCTAACCCCTGCTCATGCGTTGCGTCATTCCGTTCGCAGCGAAAACAATCGATTTGCTATACCTCGACCTTGCTGCTTCAAATATGGACCACACTTTGCGAGTTGGCATCCAAGCCGTCGGCATTGAATTAGAAGTTACCACCGTGGTAAAATCACCCACGTGCATTTTAACATGATCATTTTAAGTTTTGATTGATTTTTGGGCAACCAGACAACGGGCTGGGAGGTCGTGTATGAAACAAAATGCGCAGAATAATCTACCATACAGGGTAAAATAAAAGTCTGGAGAAACCCCTGCAACCTTTGAGTGAGTAATAATAGGAAAAAAACAATCCAGGTATTTGTTTACTAATTATAAAGATGTACTTTTCATGCATAAGACAAAGTCGTTACCGTTTCCAAAATGGGAAATTTTTGAGGCGAAAACATTAATTGCAACCCCCTGCCTTGTGACGCCTCAATTAAAGTTATTGGTACAAGAATGTAAATGACGAAAACTACAGGTCTCTATCTTATTACTATCGAAAGTTATTTACGGTTAAAGACGAGATTGATTTAAACCCTTCTAACTGTTTAGTGAGTGATTGGTGAAGAGCCAAATCCAAAATGTTTGTTAGATATTAGATGTACTTTTTTTGACGAGGGAAACTTTGCCCTCGTTTCAAAATTTGGAAATATTGTGGGCAACGCAAAAGTTTTATACGCAAACCCCTGTCATGTGACCATTCATTTTAGAGGTATTGAAAAAAGAAAACTAACAGTGAAAATTTGAGGCCTCTATCTGATTGTTAGATTTTGCGGCTAACAAACTCGTCTGAACGACTTAGAAAACCGACGGTGTGTAAGTAGAGTCGGCGGTGATATGGCGCCAAAAGTGGTGGGGGAAGGTCATTGACCTTGGGCCACGCCCCCTTTTTTTTGGGTGTTTTTTTTGGGTCTTTTTGGTTCCTAACCCAAGCCACGCCCCCTTTTTTTGGGTGTTTTATTGGGTCTTTTTGGTTCCTAACCCAAGCCACGCCCACTTTTTTTTGGTTCCTAACCT
>JAGFPH010012926.1:0-19581 GCA_018207615.1 Philaenus spumarius | reverse complement strand
TAAATCACGATTTCTCCAAAACTACCGAACGGATTGGAATGAAATTTGGTATGTAGCTTCCTCTAGGGCCACAAGTGCTCGCCAAGAAAGGGTTTCAACAATTCGAAATTTTAGGGGGGTTTGGGGGTGTCAAAGTTACTAAATCACGATTTTCCAAAACTACAGAACGGATTGGAATGAAACTTGGTATGTAGCTTCCTCTAGAGCCATATGTGCTCGCCAAGAAATTGTTTCAAAAATTCGAAATTTTACGGGGGTTTGTGGTGTCAAAGTTACTAAATCACGATTTCTCCAAAACTACCAAACGGATTGGAATGAAATTGGGTATGTAGCTTCATCTAGAGCCATATGTGCTCGCCAAGAAATTGTTTCAAAAATTCGAAATTTTACGGGGGTTTGTGGTGTCAAAGTTACTAAATCACGATTTCTCCAAAACTACCAAACGGATTGAAATTAAATTTGGTATGTAGCTTCCTCTAGGGACATATGTGCTCGCCAAGAAATTGTTTTAAAAATTCAAAATTTTAGGGGGTTTGGGGGTGTCAAAGTTACTAAATCACGATTTTCCAAAACTACAGAACGGATTGGAATGAAACTTGGTATGTAGCTTCCTCTAGGGCCATATGTTCTGGCCAAGAAAGGGTTTCAAAAATTCGAAATTTTAGGGTGGTTTGGGGGTGTCAAAGTTACTAAATCACGATTTCTCCAAAACTACCGAATGGGTTGGAATGAAACTTGGTATGTAGCTTCCTCTAGGGTTATATGTGCTCGGCAAGAAAGGGTTTCAAAAATTCGAAATTTTAGGGGGGTTTGAGGGTTTCAAAGTTACTAAATCACGATTTCTCCAAAACTACCGAACGGATTGGAATGAAATTGGGTATGTAGCTTCATCTAGAGCCATATGTGCTCGCCAAGAAATTGTTTCGAAAATTCGAAATTTTACGTTGGTTTGTGGTGTCAAAGTTACTAAATCACGATTTCTCCAAAACTACCAAACGGATTGAAATTAAATTTGGTATGTAGCTTCCTCTAGGGACATATGTGCTCGCCAAGAAATTGTTTTAAAAATTCAAAATTTTAGGGGGTTGGGGGGTGTCAAAGTTACTAAATCACGATTTCTCCAAAAACTACCGAACGGATTGGAATGAAACTTGGTATGTAGCTTCCTCTAGGGCCATAGGTGCTCGTCACTCTATATAAACATAAATGTTTATTCCATTTCAGCTCACAGATTATTGATTTAATCAAACGTTTAGAATCGTAAAATAATCCAAATTAAGGTAAATCTTACTTTATGTCTCCATCGCGATTTCGGTCATTCGACCATCCTCAGGAGAACTAAAAAAAAACACAACACCAACACAAAACGCAACACTACATAACATAAGTCTCACTACGTATGGAGATCGTTAAACGCATAATATATGGCTAAGATTACGTCGAGGACGTGCAAGCCAAGTCGTTCGGCCGATACTGAGCCATAATTGTGTTCCTACATCTTATCTCTGTTTGATTAGCCTGAACTGGTCTCACAAATAATTTGTCGTATAACGTATTGGAATGGAACGGTAACTGGTCGTTTAGTAGATACGTGGTGCTATATTTCACATTCTTCTATTGCGTTCATGTATCGTCCTTTATTGCATAAATGCATTATTTCCATGTTAGAACTATAGTCCGTGTAGGTATGATTGCTATCTATCAAGTGTTGAGCATAACTAGATGAATGGTTGCTGAGCTTTTATGGGGCTAAAAATTAATGTTTCGTTGTCCTCTATAGACTCAAAAACTATTCGACCGATTTCACTAAAAATTTCAAACTTTATCCATATCATCGCCAGAAGTATTTAGACGTTAAAATTATTACAACCTAAGGGGTTGAAATAGGGTTGCTACCCCTCTACAATATATATAAATTAAACTAACTTCCTACAAGGTATTAAACTAAAATAATGTAATTTTAATTTATACAAAAAAAAAAAAAACATATTTGCAATTTGATTAGGTACTTAAGTCAAAGGGATAAAATGGCGTAACTACCCTTAAAATTAAATAGTAATCCGAACAGTTACTTTTCTTTATTCTCAAAAACTGCATAACTAATTTCAATAAAATTTAAAAAATTATACAGATTAGTAGATCTAGTACTAAGATTTTTTAGAAAACATGGTAACTATAAAGAAATAAATTTAATTGGGGTAGCTTACTCATGTACAATAAAAATTAATTCTAGTAAATTCCTACATACTATAAAGCTACAAATATTTAATATTATTTTTAATTATATGAAAAAAACCATTTGCAATTCGATTACTTAAGTGAAAGGGGTGAAATGGAATGAATACAATTAAAATTAAATAAAGATATAGCGAAGCATTGACGGGTCCACAAGTTATAAATAGTTTTTGTTTGCTATTGTGCTGAACATGAAATGTAACAGCTTAGAGGTAATTTAATTAATAAAAATGACATAGTTAAAAGTAAAATTTTAGTAACACTTAATTTTTAAATAAATATACGACCGAAAATAATATAGAATTTGACTTTAAGAATGCATTTTGAGAAGATCTTTTAAATTACAAATTTGAATATTTCAAAATGTATGGTGAATGTATAAATTGTGTAGTTGGAGTCCAAAAACAATAAACATAATTTTAATTTTCCAAAAAGTTTGCAGAATATTCAAACGTTATCGTGAATTTAAGTAAATCATAATGCAATGTAAATTTAAAAATGTCGGTTACTTACACAAATTTTGTTTCAGCATTCAGGGACTGTAAGAATGGTATCTGTACACTATGATGTTAGTGGTGCTTGTGTTCGAATTTAGTCCGTTAAAATATTTACCCTTTGGTAATCTAGTGGTGTAGTGGCAGTAATAGAGAAACTATTAATGATCTCTGCAGCAAACAATCTATTCGGCCGGGCATTCGTAAACACAACCCGTACCTTCGCTCTCCTCTATCCTTTACTGACCTCCAGTACTAGAAAATATCAACTATTTGTTGTCAAGTACCATTGAAGTTTCGCTATTTCCGTCTGGTAGAAGCGAACTCTTTCACTCTCAACTTCCCACTCGTTCCCACCCCCACACAAACCCTCTCCAGATATCTTATTACTTAAGGAGACTGTGACTAGATCCGTCTATATTCAAGGAGAAATCCTTTGAAAGATAAAACATTTCATAAAGCTTCATAGTTTAACGTTTTGTATATTTTATGTGTTTTAATATATTCTTTTAATAACCCCAGTTACTGTGTGTCTAAAAAAAAAAAAAAACTATAAATTTTAAATAAATATTGAGACAACACAATATTAATATAATAAAAACAACAACAACGCCAACACAACAATAACAAGTTAACAATGCTAACACAACAATAATGTCATTGTAATAATAACAACACAATAATGCCAACACAACAATGACAACTTAACAATGCCAGCACAACAATGACAATTTAACAATGCCAAACAGAACAACAATAACAAAGTATTAATAACAACACTACAATGCCAACACAACATTGAAAACACATCTTTAGAGGATACACTTGCTACTGTTAACAAACTATAATGTACTACCAATACGCGTATTATTTGTACACAGTAATTTAATCATCACAAATTAAGAGAATAGTTTTTTTGCAAAAAACAGATGTTTTGTTCTTTTTTTTCAAAACTGTAAATTTCGAACATATAAGAACAACAAGTACAGGATCATTATATGTGTAAATACCATCCATTTTGTAATGGACAAATCGAAGAAATTTTATAATTGAAATGTATGCCTTCTTATAACGAATTCCAAAAAAACAACTTGATTGCAGGAGTATTTTGTAAACCTTAAACATATTTTACTAATAAAATCCTAAAACCGATAACACGCTGGTGGACAGATATTAATAATAGGAGTGCACTAAGCAATTTTGATTAGGACTTAGAACCTAACTTGGAACTCTAAGTATTAGTTTCATATCAATGTATACGATTTAATAAAACTCTAAATGACGTTTCTTTATTTTCCCGATATCCTTTTATTTCACAATGAATAATACATTTCCATACAAACTGAAATTACAAAGATGTGAAATAGAAGTTACCGTAATTATTATGCATACCAAACCTAATCTCTAAACAATAATTTCTCAGCTATCTTTAAATAAACAGACACACTCTTATACTAATTTCCTTAAAAAATATTAAAATAAATACTCTCATTGCCTGCGTAAATTAGGCACCCACATCGCCCCTAATAACAAAGTACCGATTTATTTGTGGTAATGTTATAACTAAGTTTTGCTTATTTAACAATATTTGAACAACCAGTATTTGGCAATACACATTGAAGGTAATATCTGCGGTAGTTTGAGTATTTCTTCGGTACAAAGACAATTAATTTAATAGTGTTTGGCTTTCCAGTAACTAAGTCGAACAAATTCAATTTCCGAGACTATAGGAATTTTCGTGATAAGGTTAGAAATGAATAGAGTGGCGTCCCGCGGGGGCCAACTTCACCTCGTCGCTTCCAATAAAACCGAACAAATCTGATTAGCGTTCGGAATAAAGACGATGTTTCAACGTGCTGCAAGCGTTACGCGATGTAATGCAACGCTTTCTTTGTACGCATTCGTATAACATAATCCATATTATAATAATTCGACCACGCAGCTGAACCGCTGACGTGAGTTGAGCAAATTTCCAAAATTAAGTTTATAGGCCTATGTTTTAATGTTTCGACCAACAATTTGGGAAATAGGTCTATTCGCGACGGTGCTGAATAGCTGCAAAATGGTTCGCACGCCAACCCTCGTATTGGGAGAATCTTCAACACACAAAGCATTGCGTGCTTCGCACGCCAACCTTCGTATTGGGAGAATCTTCAATACCCAATCCATTGCGTGCTTCGCACGCCAACCCTCGTATTTGAAGACTCTTCAATACACAATGCATTGCGTGCTTCTCACGCCAACCTTCGTATTGGGAGTATCTTCAACACACATAGCATTGCGTGCTTCGCACGCCAACCCTCGTATTGGAAGAATTCTCAATACACAACGCATTGCGTGCTTCGCACGCCAACCCCCGTATTGGGAGTATCTTCAATACACAATGCATTGCGTACTTTGCACTCCAATCCCAATAAAAGAAGTTCAGATATTACATTGGCGAAAAGAGCTACTTAGCGCATTTTTGCAGACATAAGACCTAGCGCATTCGATTCCTGACGTCAGAAAACCCCTATATGCAAATTTCCATCCAAATCGTTAGAGCCGTCAGCGAGATCCCGGAATTAAATTTACAAATATTCTAGAATTGCATGTTTAATAAGATAAGATTTTAGGTTAGTTATAATAACGCTAGGCATTTGTTAACGCCTTACTAATGTAACTTTGTCTTAAGCCACGCCCCTTTTAGTTTTGTATAAATGCAGTACATGAAACATTGTCAGGTTAGTTATAGCATAGATCATGAATAATAAAATAGATCATGCATGCATACTGTGTGCCGAAAAAAAGGTTGTCGGGAAAATTGTGCGTGATCGCGCCGCGAGGTAGTGCTAGGGAGAAATCATTGGTAGCATTGGTGCTTCACACCGCTTCCGTCGTTTCCCAAATAGATAGCGCCACTATCATCGAATTTCCAGTGGATTGAAATATTGCATTGGATCGGAGTTCTATTAGGTTATCCAAATACAATGGTTACAGTTTGATTATTGTATCTCGTGCGTCACTGAAGATGGCGAATTTGTCGTTGAAACGCGTTTGAGTTAATAAATGTATTAGTTGTGAGATTCTGTGTTCTTTAAAAATCGACATTCTTGGAAAGACCCAGCATACAAATACTTTTGAAATTAACTTTAAAATGTTCCGACAATAGAGACAATGGATAAGATAATACTGTATTACCTTTCAGTGTCTAGTCTCAGGTTTTCAGTTTCTTGCCAGTGTCAACCAAGTTAAGACCTGTGTTCTTGAGTTACTGTTGAAATAGAGTTTAATTGGACGAGAGCGCATTACTATACTAATGACGCGAGACTATGGGGACCGCATTAGGTCTTACGATGACGTAAGGAACTTAATTAATAAGACTTAGCCAATTCGTAACCCTATATCTATAATTCTACAATTCAAAGTCGCTCGTTCGCCTAACTGGCTGTAGTGTGTTAGGAAAGTAACTTATTAACGAATTTCCATAGGCAGTGGCCTTTATGGTAGGATCCAAGGTCGGGAGTAGCAAATGAGCACCGATCATGGTCCCCAGAACACAATATATATAATATATATATATGTGTTCGCACTCTAGCGGCCGCATTTTAAGTCCGATTTGGTACAAATTTGGTACACATGTTGGTTGTCTACGTCGCTCGGACGAGTTCGTTAGCCAAACAAATTCAACAATCGGAAGCACGTTTTTTGAAAGGAAGTAACTATTTTTTCAGATTTTTCTTACGAGAATGAATTAGTTTTTGAGTTTTTTTACAAATATAAATGTCGGATGTTATTCTGCACATTTTGTTTTCCATGCGGCCTTATAGATAGCTCGTTTCCCCAAAATCGATTAAAACGTAAAATACCATAGAAGTACCCGGTTCAAAGCCATGTGGTGGATTCTACCGTTGGGTTGGCGTGCGAAGCACGCGATGCTTTGTGTGTTGAAGATACTCCCAATACGGGGGTTGGCGTGCGAAGCACGCAATGCTTTGTGTGTTGAAGATACTCCCAATATGCGGAATGGCGTGCAAAGCACGCAATGCATTTTGTATTGAAGATACTCCCAATACGGGGGTTGGCGTGCGAAGCACGCAATGCTTTGTGTATTGAAGATACTCCCAATGTGCGGAATGGCGGGCGAACCATTTTGCAGCTATTCAGCACCGTCGTGAATAGACCTATTTCCCAAATTGTTGGTTGAAACCCTAAAACATAGGCCTATAAACTTAATTTTTACTTTCTCCACCCTATACGTAGTATATGGAGAAAGTATTGTTTTCGTAAAAATGTTCGAATTTGAATTTTCAGTTGAATTATCTGTTTTGGTGCTCCCAGAACCCCAAAAAATGGTTTAGTGCAATTATCTGTGTTGGTGCTCCCTGAACCCAAAAATATTTTTAGTGGAATTTTTTGTTTTGGTGCTCCCTGAACCCAAAAAAGTGTTTTTAGAGTGGTGTCTGTCTGTCAGTCTGTCTGTATGTATACACGACCAGAGAGGACACTATTGGTCCGATTTTCATGAAATTTGGTATGTAGGTACTAAACCCTAATATCTCCAGGCGTTTTTTTCATTTTTTGGAATTTTTAATTTTTAAGGGTAATTTACCCCTAAAAACCCATAAAAAACGACAAAAATGCAAATTTCTCAAAAACGGCTCTAACGATTTTGATCAAATTTTCAGTATTTATAGTGCTTAAGATGCCAAACAAAATGACATCACCCGCTTTTATCAAAACTTCGGCGTTTTATAACTATGGGGAAATGTTTAAAAATAAACAAGTTTATGTTGTCAATCTAGCATCGCGGCGGCGGCCGCACGGGGTAGCACCATGGTAGCGATCACGGCCAGTAATTCAAAGGTCGCGCGATCGATCCCGCCTAGGACAATAATTTTTTTATACGATTGACGTAGGTAGAATATTATTTTTTTGTTTTGTTCTAAAAAGTAATAAATAAAATGATTGAAAACAATATTATTTTGACTACAGTAAGTTGGGAGAAAGTTTGTGTCAGTTAACTGATACCGTTTATTAAAATTTTCTCAACTCAAGTCAGCGGTTCAACTGCGTGGTCGAATTATTAAAAAAAATTAAATTGTATTGCTCAGATCTTGTCAAAAAATGTGTGCGGAGGAAATGGGTCTGTATGAACTTCTCATTCCTTGGTGCCAAGAGAAATAACTCTACATATTTTTAAGGTATTTCTGAGGCTGATTATCTGCTTATTATCTGAACAAAATTCTATCCAAATTAAAGCATCACGAATGGTAGAAAAGCGTTTTATAACGGGTCATTTCAAAGCCAATGGATTGTAATAATTTGCAACGGTTTAATTAGATAATTTTGGTGAATTAATTAATTGTGTTTGAAAATTAGTTGAAACTAATCCAATTATAGGCCTATTAATTAGTTTTAACGAACTATAACTATTTCGTAGGTTATTCAAATCAATAATCCTTAATCGTTATTTTCCTATGTAAATAATATGTATAAAAATCTATAATTTTAAAGACACAAGTTACTTTGGTAATCATACCTTTATTAACCTTTAAGTAATTCAGCTCAAAACTTTGCCAATTGAGGTTATGTTTACAAATTTGTTCAATACCTTTGAAAAGAAAGAAAATAACAGCTAAAATCTTCCCGGCAGTGATTCTCCATTGCTTGATTTTAAACTATAATATATACCATAAACATTACATAAATACTAAGTGAGCTGAAAACAAACTTTATACAAGTAAAAATGATTGGTTGTAAATAGAAATGTTTAAAACAGATGTTTATTTCAATTAAATTAATTACTTAAGCCAGTTGTTTATTTAAGTGCGATTACTTAAGATATAACACATGCGACATACACTCCATAAAGTATTCCTTCCTTTAACATGGGAAGTTTGATACGTTTGGAGGCAGAGCCCTAGTGATTGAGGATAAAACAAATGACTTTTCTTACATCTTGAGAAAAAACAATCCTTTTTATTTGACACATCAATCGTCAAAATATTCCAGGAAATAATAGCGTGGCTGAGCGCGCAACAAATTCCTTAGGGAATTAAGACGTAAGATTAATTATCCCCCTACCCCGCCACCTACTCGCTTCGCTCGTGAGCTTCCGCGATGACTCGCGTCGAAGCAAATGCAAACAGGTTATTTTATATAAATAGGCCTTACTATTAAATTCTAATATGTCTTATTTATTTTAATTAGGATGTAACATGGTGGTTTCTTATTTTTAAATTCCTTAATTTATTAACGTTTTATTTTCTTGCTTTATGCAAAGTATAACAACGAAAACTTTTACTACATTTTCACCCCTCAGCAGCACGTGACAAAATGTCCATCCATGATAATTTTTGTATGTACGTTGTAAGAAATAAATGAACAAATTTTCAGCTCACTAACTTAAAGGAAAATATAAAAATAATTTTGTTTTGTTTTAGGGGTTGTTACCACATTTTCACCTCTTAGCAGCACGTGACAAAATGCAAATCTAGTTTCATTTTTCTATGTATCTTGTAAGAAATAAATGTAAACAATTTCGGCTATCTAGCTTTAATTAAAGTATAACAATTATTATTTATTGTTTTATTAGTTGTTTTAACACTTAAATCAAAATTAATTCTAGCCTATGTAACTCAAGGATAGTGTAAATGGAACCTTCTAAAAACATATGTTATGTTTTATTTATAATAAAGGTGTAGGATTAATAATAACCCCAAAGCTAAGATGGTAAATAATGCTAAATGTTCAAATCAAATTATTTCGTATATTTTATAGCAGCAGTTATAATAACGGTTAAAAGAACCAGCAAGGCTCAGGTTTACACTTTAATAAAAACCTAACTTAAAGTTAGAAATTTAAATAATTGCTTCAAAGGAAATATTGGAGCAAACAGCTGTTTTATCTGTTATTTTATTCAATTGGTTGCTATGGAAATAAATGTGATGATTCATCAGTTTAGGCCTAACCTAAGATTATTTCCGAATAAATTTACAAATATTGAAATAAAAAAGGTTTTTATCAAAATGAATTATAGCCTATGTTACTCAGGGATATTGTAGCTTTTTGTTAGTAAAACTATTTTTCCAATCGGTTCAGTAGTTCCAGAGATTACTCCCTACGTACACACAAACAAGCAAACAAACACATTTTACCTCTTTATAATATTAATATAGATATAACAAAAGTTATATGTTATTATGCTATGATGTTTTGGTAGACATTGTGTTTCTCATATTTCTTCAGTTTATTGATTTTGTATGTTATTGGTTTTGTCAGGGTAATCAGTTTTTAAGAAAACCATTAAATTTTCAACCATTGTCCATGCACGTTTTGAAAGTGCATGATGAAAAACAGCCCAAGTTACCTGTTGGAAAGGTTCAAAACACCAACACATATTTTACAATTGGGCAGGTATTTCTTAACGTCGTAATAAGTAGCAACAAGCTCTTTATTGAGAGAGATTTATTAAATGTGGGTCTAAAATTAGTTTTAAAAGAAGCTATTTGTTACCTAATTTTAAAATATGTGTCCTTTTAAAATTCGCAGTACAGCTGATTGAAGATGTCCAGTGGAGATACAATAATCTTCAGCAATCAGCTGTTTACTATACATCTAAATAAAGTATGTAAACAAAATATAGCTATTTCTCAGTGGAGCTATCATTAACAACTGATTTCATACTTTGAAACGATTTATTTGTATAAACAACTACCGATCCTGAGTTGTGATAAGATGTACTTGATAGAATAAAACACAGAATTTCTCAACTAATACTTTATTAACTCAAACGCGTTTCAATGTCAATGTCGCCATCTTCAGCGTTGCACGGTTTACCATAATGGAACTATAATTATAGTTCTAATTTTAAGGTTAGGTTTTTGTTTAGGATTAAGTTAGGTGTAATAAAACTCCTCTCATAACCTTATAACCTACAATTAATACTTTGGTTTAGACGTTTATTATTACTTACCATCTTAGCTTTGTGGTTGTAAATAATCCTTCACATTCATTAAAAAGTAACAAGTATTAAACGCGTGTGTGGTGGTAGCAAAGGGATTGCCATACAAAAGCACGAAAATATCTGACCTAGTAATCAACTCCTATAAAAGCGAGTGTACGTCTGGACGTACACTCGCTTTTATAGGAGTTGATTACTAGGTCAGATATTTTATAACAATATAGTAACAATATAATATATCACCCATCATCTGTAATACTTAAACAAAACTCAGCGTAGATTATACTTTGGGGTTATGTTTACATCTTCAATCATTATAATTTCTTGTGAAGTTGATTTTTTACTTTCTCACTATACTATAGTATAGAGAAAGTATAGTGATCGCAAAAAAAATCGATGTTGAGATTTTTGTGGAAATATCCGTTTTAGGACCCCCTGAGTCCAAAAAAGTGGTTTTTACAAAATGTCTGTCTGTATGTCTGTATGTATGTCTGTATGTATGTATGTCTGTATGTATGTATGTCTGTATGTAGACAAAGCTAGAGAGAAAACTATTCGATCGATTTCAACCAAATTTGCACCAGACATGTCCAGTACGCCTGTATAGATGCACGAAAAAGGGTGTTGAACAATTTTGAAAAACAACCCCCTTTTTGTTCAAAAAACCCCCAAAAAATCAGTTATTATTTTTTTATAAAAAAACGGCTCTAACGATTTTGATAAAATTTGGCTTGTTTGTAGCCTTTAATGTGCCCTACCATATACAAAAACCCGCATCTTTCTAAAAATTCTCGTTTAGCTAATAATAATAATAATAACTGATTTTTGGGGGTTTTTTGGCCATAAAGGGGGTTGTTTTTCAAAATTTTTCAAAACCTTTTTACGTGCATCTATAAAGACCTAATTGACGTGTTTGGTGCAAATTTGTTCGAAATCGATCGAATAGTTTTCTCTCTAGCTAATAATAATAATATTTATTAGTTGATCGCCTACTTTAATAAAAGTATACAAAGCTAGAGAGAAAACTGTTCGATCGATTTCAATAAAATTTGCACCAGACATGTCCAGTACGCCTGTATAGATGCACGAAAAATTATTTGAACAATTTTGAAAAACAACCCCCTTTTTGGCCAAAAAACCCCAAAAAAATCTGTTATTATTTTTTTATTAAAAAACGGCTCTAACGATTTTGATAAAATTCGGCTTATTTGTAGCCTTTAATGTGCCCTACCATATACATAAACCCGAATCTTTCTAAAAATTCTCGTTTAGCTAATAATAATAATAATAATAATAACTGTTTTTGGGGGGTTTTTGGCCATAAAGCGGGTTGTTTAAACAAAATTTCAAAACCATTTTACGTGCATCTATGATGACCTAATTGACGTGTTTGGAGCAAATTTTTCGAAATCGATCGAATAGTTTTCTCTCTAGATAATAATAATAATAATAATAATATTTATTAGTTAATCTCCAACTTTAATAAAAAAAACTCTCCTACCCCACCCTACAAGTCACAGTGAATCTGTTTAGTAATTTAAATGTATTTGTGAGAAAGTATGTGCCAGTTCCTGGTACCGTTTATTTAAATATGAGTTATAGAACTAACGTATGCTATAATACGTTATAAGATTTGCTTTGAGGTTATAAACTGCATATAAGTATAACCTTTTATCATCAATGTATATTCGTTTATACAAATTTAAAGAAGAAATATCTATTCGTTTAACTTCGGAAACATTCGTAGCCTACATCTTCGTATAATATAAACATATTCGGTTATAAATTTTTTTCACTATAATATTAATAACGTCTAAATCATTTGATCAATCAACATGAAATGAAAATCAATTAAAAATAATATTTTATCTATCTTTAAATAAATATAACTTTTTAACAAATAAGCCTACAGTTTTTTAATCTTTATAGTTGTACACATTTACCGAGTTAAAAATCCTCGTCAGCATAGTTAGGTAGGCCTAGAAAAAGATTATTTTTTTAAATAGCATTTTTGTACATGATGTATTTCTGATGTGTATCTAAATAATCTGCCTGTGATTTTTCACGGGGTCTTACTAGTAATTACATAATAACAGGCGGAATTAATTAGAGAAGAGATTTAAGCACAATATAGTACAACATATCTTTTACATTGAAACTTATGCAAAATAGGTTTTTACTACAGAATTTCTTTAGAAAGATGAGCTATTGCATCGACCCGTAAGCTGCATTCGCACTACGCTGACGTGACGAGTTGACAAGCGCTGACGACTTGTTCACGTCAGCGGCAGGCGGTGTGTGCACACTACGCTGGCTTGTCGTGACGAATTCACGTCAGTTGTTTTGTTCTCACAAGACGAACAGCTGTTTTGTTAAATCACCCCTTCCTCTTTGTTTACATTTTACAAGATCAATAACCAACTTCGCCGCCAGTTATTAAAGCAACAAAATTTTATGTTATGACAATTTTAAGGAAAGGTGTTTGAAATATCGGTTAAATCAATCAAACGGCCTAACTTTGCAATAAACTAGTAAATAAATGTAAATATTACCTAATATTTCTACGATTTTCCAATTTCTTCCCGTGCCTTATTGCATTCATATTTATTTCAATAGTCTTTTTCGCAATGGTCGAATAAAATAGGGTATTTTTGTTCACATGCTCTATGAGTTTTCTCCCATATTCTTAGCTGACGTCCTGACGCCTACTAACGAAATATGGGAATTTATATTTGGAGCTGGCGCGTCAGGGAGCGTGTTGTATGACGTCACGACGCGACAAAACACAACAGCGTAGTGGGCACACTCCTACTTAAAATAATGGTTTCATTTTTTCGTAACACGTCAGCGTATTGTGAACGCAACTTTATGGTGAGACCAATCGTCAGGAGTGGCCAATGAGAACTGATTATAATCCACAAAACACGTTTTGGGGTGTAATTGATCATTTTATGCGCAACTGCCGCATTTTGAGTATAGCTTGGACCAAATTTCTTACATACGTTGGTTTTCCGACCGAGTCCCCGGACGAGTTCATTAGCCAACAAAAAATCCAGCAGCTGGAGTTACTTTTTTTTGACAGAAAGTAAATTAGAGATTTTTCGTACAGGAATGAAAATTTGTGCGAGTATTATCTAAAATCCTACTAATATTATAATTGTGAAAGTTTGTATGTTTGTTTGTTTGTTTGACTGACAATCACGCAAAAAGTACTGGATGGATTTGAATGAAATTTGGCACACATATAGATAATGACCTGGAATGAGACATACGCTATAAATCATTTTGATTTAAGGGTTGAACCAACCCATAAAACAATAAATATGTATTATTATACATCCATTAAGACTGGAAAGATAGAATTTGGTACATTTATTTCTTACAAGGTACATATAAAATGTAAACTATATTTGCATTTTACACTTTGCTACTAAGGGGTGAAATTGTAATAACAACCCCCAAAACAATACAAATTAATTATTATACTTCCCATAAAGCTAGAGAGCTGGAAATTGGTACATACATTTCTTACAAGATATATGTAAAAAGTAAACCATATTTATATTTTTCAGTGTGCTGCTAAGGGATAAAAATTTTACAACAACCCCTAAAACAATACGAAATAATTATTATACTTCCCATAAAGCTACAGAGCTGGAAATTGGTACATACATTTCTTACAAGATATATGTAAAAAGTAAACCATATTTGTATTTTTCAGTGTGCTGCTAAGGGGTGAAAATTTAACAACTCCTAAAACAATACGAAATAATTATTATACTTCCCATAAAGCTAGAGAACTGGAAATTGGTACATTATTTCTTACAATATATTTATACATTGTGAACCATATTTCCTTTTATTCACGTGCTTCTTAGGGGTGAAATTGTAATAACAACCCCTAAAAAAATAAAATTTATTATTATACTTCCCATAAAGCTAGAGAGCTGGAAATTGGTGCATTCATTTCTTACAATATATATATAAAAAGTAAACCATATTTGTATTTTTCAGTGTTCTGCTAAGGGGTGAAAATGTAACAACAACCCCTAAAATAATACTAAATAATTATTATACTTCTCATAAAGCTAGAGAACTGGAAATTGGTACATAAATTTCTTACGAGACATTTATAAAATGTAAACCATATTTTCTTTTATTCACGTGCTTCTTAGGGGTGAAAATGAGATAACAACGCCTAAAACAATACAAATTATTATTTAATTTTTTATTTTAAAATAAAAACAGTTGGTACTTGGTGAAACTCCATAATACGGATAGAAATAACCAATTGGTAAAATTTCACAATTATAATTTATTACTGAGCAACATATGTTTCACCGTTAGGCATCATCAGTGTACTCCAGTACTATATTTATTGATATGTTTTTGTTGCTAATATACATTTAACTTTGATTTGTCTATCCGTAAAAAGCCGGATCGGGGTGGAAATGTAATAACAACCCTTAAAACAATAAACATTAATTACTATGCGGCGAAACTTTGGACCGTGTGCGAAGCCACGGGTACAACAGCTAGTAATATATATAGGAGATTATTCTGCACTTTTAATTTTTTTCATGACTTTATAGCTCGTCTAGTTCCCCTAAAATCGATCAAACCTAAAATACCATACAAGTACTCGGTTCAAATCCACGTTGTGGTTTTTACCGTGGTGGCATTCCTGTTACGAGGCCGACGGTGTGACGACTGACGAAGCGCGTTTGTCGGCTGCAAGCGAAGCGTATCAATCCAAAATCGCATTCCACAAGGTCGAGGTTCCACTCGCAAAGCGTGTTTTCAGATACGACAGAGGCGAAGCGACTCGTAAACTGGGTAGACCGGGCAAAGTACTGAAAAATAAATAAACGTCTGCTTACAGCTCCGATTTGGATGCAGTTTCCTGCATCGTGATCAGAAAAATGCCAGGAACAAAGTCTACTTACTACCAGCTTCGGGAGAAAGCGAAAATGCATCGCGATTGCATAAAGTGCATCTAAAAGTGTAAAACTCTTTTGAAACCTCTAAAAATGGATGGAAAGCCGCGAAAATCGGTGCACGGTGGTTTTCAGGGGCTGTGGTCTCATTTCTGACCATGCAAAATGCCTAAGGTGCACCGGGGTGGGGGGCGATATGCATAATCCTTTATGAAAAGGAGAAGACATAAAATTTACAAAGGAAAAGCAAAGAATAAATTCATCAATTTCCAAAAATTCTGTTTGTTCTGCACTAGTAACAGCATTCTGGAATAGTAAATACAAACATACGTAATGTATAAAATAATAAACGGTACCAGGTACTGGCACATACTTTCTCACAAACATATTTAAATTATTAAACAGATTCACTGTGACTTGTAGGGTGGGGTAAGAGAGGTGATTTTTTATTAAAGTTGGAGATTAACTAATAAATATTATTATTATTATCTAGAGAGAGAACTATTCGATCGATTTCGAACAAATTTGCACCAAACACGTCAATTAGGTCTTTATAGAAGCACGAAAGAAGTTTTTGAAACATTTTGAAAAATAACCCCCTTTATGGCCAAAAAACCCCCAAAAATCACTTATTATTATTACCTAAACGAGAATTTTTAGAAAGATGCGGTTTTTTGCTTATATGGTAGAGCACATTAAAGGCTACAAATAAGCAAAATTTTATCAAAATCGTTAGAGTAGTTTTTTTTATAAAAAAATAATAACTGATTTTTTGGGGGGTTTTTGGCCAAAAAGGGGGTTGTTTTTCAAAAAATTTCAAAACCCTTTTACGTGCATCTATACAGGCCTACTTGACGTTTCTGGTGCAAATTTGGTTGAAATCGATGGAATAGTTTTTTCTCTAGCATTTTATAAATACAGACATACATAGACTACATACAGACATACATACAGACAGATATTTTGTAAAAACTACTTTTTTGGACTCAGGGGGTCCCAAAACGGATATTTTTATAAAAATCTCAACATCGATTTTTTTTGCGATCACTATACTTTCTCTATACTATAGTATAGTGAGAAAGTAAAAAGAACTCACTATTCTTAATTTCTAAAATTATTTATAAAATTATTATCATCGTCGAATTCTTCCTCACTTTCGTCGCTGGCTTCCGTATCGCATGAAGGGTCTGAGCAGTTGGTGCTTAAACAATTCTTACAAGAAATTGTGCAGGCAACGTTATGCTTCCTGCATCCACACTCTGGGCCGCAGCCTGTAGTGCAGGTGCACTAAATTATCGCATGGTCAGACATGAAATCAGCGCCCCAAAAATCCCTCTTGAGGAAATTTTCCAAGTCTCTGTAGCATCGTCTCAAAGGTTCACCGAGGCCGTTGCGCATGGTCAGAAATGAAATCAGCGCACAAAAATCCCCGAGAGTAAATTTGTAAATCTCTATCGCAACTTCATAAATTTCCCCCAATCCCCCCTGGTCCCGGGGAGGGGGGGACACTTCGCATGGTCAGAAATGAGATCAGCGTTAGGGGCAAATTTACGCGGCTTTTCATCCATTTTTAGAGGTTGAAAAAACATTACGCACTTTTAGATGCCCTTTATGCAATCGCGATGCATTTCCGCTTCCTCCCGAAACTGGTAGTAAGTAGACTTTGTTCCTGGCGTTTTTCTGAACACGATGCAGAAAACTGCATCCAAATCGTAGCTGTAGGCAAACATTTATTTATTCGGGTCGAAGTCGTACCAGTTTGCCTGGTGTAGGGGTTGGAGGCTATGGTGCAGACACATCCTTCTTGTATATCTCGTACATGGAAGCAGCTTCAACACCTTCGTGAGTAGACCGATCTCCCAGATAGTTGATATCCCAAAACGTGGAAACTAAATTCGCCCATCGCACGTTAGCGCTTCAGCTACGTGGTCGAATTATTTCAATTTTAGAAACTAAATTACTTTTTATTTTCTCACTATACTATAGTATAGAGAAAGTATAGGCTAGTGATCGCAAAAAAAAATCGATGTTGAGATTTTTGTGGAAATATCCGTTTAGGGACCCAATGAGTCAAAAAAATGTGGTTTTTACAAAATGTCTATCTGTATGTCTGTATGTATACGAAGCTGGAGCTAAAACTATTCGATCGATTTCAAACAAATTTGCACCAGACATGTCAAGTAGGCCAGTATAGATGCACGAAAAAAGGTTTTGAAAAACCCCTTTTTAGGCAAAATAACCCAAAAAATCTGTTATTATTTTTTTTTTTATAAAAAAAACGACTCTAACGATTTTGATAAAAATTTGGCTTTGTAGCCTTTAATGTACCCTACCATATGCAGAAAACAGCATCTTTCTAAAAATTCTCGTTTAGCTAATAATAATAACAATAACTGATTTCTTGGCCATAAAGGGGGTTGTTTTTCAAATTTTTCAATACCTTTTTACGTGCATCTATAAAGCCCTAATTGACGTGTTTGGTGTAAATTTTTTCGAAATCGATCGAATAGTTTTCTCTCTAGATAATAGTAATAATATTTATTAGTTAATTTCCTGCTTTGATAAATCACCTCTCCTACACCACCCTACAAATCACAGTGAATCGTTTTAATAATTTAAATATGTTTGTGAGAAAGTATGTGCCAGTTTCTGGTACCGTTTATTGAAAAATGTATCGAATTTAACGTTAAGAAATAATATCCAGTAAATGTAAACGCACCGTGTTATATAAAAAGGCTTTATTGAATGTATGTTAAGTGCCTGACGAGATGTAATATTGTGACAAACTGTTTGATTCCCACTCGACAACAATTGGGTCCAGTTAAACCTTTACATTGTTCTCCTATGACACATGCAAACAATGTGCTTTCAGTAAATTTGTAGCTTTAGAGTGATCTCAATCAAAACACCCTGGTTGAAGTGTTAAGCTCTCTCGTGTATTATACATTGTACATGTGTCGTAGCTAGTCCCGGTTTAATAGTTCACACAGACCTGTTATAGTATTATTTATTTATACTTTTAACAACAGGTAGTTGCCGTAAAGGTATACTAATATTCTCAGTTATAACGTAAGTACATTTAAAACGTGTATGAAACATACATAAACAAGTTATAAATATAACGCTGAACATATACGAAAATATACATATCACTAAAAATTAATAGATAAATATATCTCTGCAATCTGTACATAGACTCTACTAGCTGCCCGATCCGGTTTTACACGGACAGACAAATCAAAGTTAAATGTATATTAACAAAAAATATATATACCCCCAATATATATTCGTTCCAATCCGTTCAGTGGTTTTGAAGAAATCGTGATTCAGTAACTTTGATACCCCAAACCCCTCTATAAAATTTATAATTTTTTTAAAACCTTTCTTAGCGAGCACCTAGGGAACTAGAGGAAGCTACCTACCAAATTTAATTTCAATCCGTGCGGTGGAGTTTTAGTAACTTTGACCCCCCAAACCCCACTAAAATTTCGAATTTTTTAAAAACTTTTCTTAGCTAGCACCTAGGCCCTAGTGGAAGCTACATAAAAAATTTCATTCCAATCCGTTCCTTGGTTTTTGATATTTCGTGATGAGGCGGTCAATGAGTACTATTTGGATTATATATATATAGATTGGTAATGTCGGTATCAAAAAGATGGATTTAAGAATTGCTGTAAACATGAAATTATGAAACAAAAGGAGAAGGACAATAGGTGTCGTGAGACCGTAGTACTAAATGCAGAACGGAAGAGTTGATTTATGGATGAGTATTTTAAAGCACATTTTTGTACTCGTTTCGGTGCACTAGTACTCACTGTACAGTATATTACTACGTTTTGAGTACTCTTTCTAGTCTACTGATAATCTTTTTGATCTCATTCCGGTCAACTACTACTCTTTCTACACTCGTTCCAGTCTACTAATATTCTTTGTGTACTCGTTCCAGTTTACTAGTATTCTTTGTGTACTC
>JAGFPH010012925.1:17540-28221 GCA_018207615.1 Philaenus spumarius | reverse complement strand
AAAAACTATTTTATGCATTTAAAACAGTCAAACCTAAATATTTTAAACTATCAGACAGAACAATCGTATAGGCTAAACAATTAATGAATGGCAGCTGTTTCGCCTATCTGTCTGACATCATCAGGCGCTTAAACACTTTGTTCATACTGCACTAATTTACAGTTGATATACAAGCACATTTGGACAATAGTTTAAAACTATCAATTGTCTGGGCAATATTATAAACAATAAATGGATGGCAGCTGTTTCGCCTATCTGTCTGACATCATCAGGCGCTTAAACACTCAGTTCATACTGCACTAATTGAGAGTTTGTTATACAACCACATTTGGACAATAGTTTAGAACGTACATTTAAAAACACTCAACATAATGTCGCAGTGAGTGACCGGCCACTTTTATGTATTTTCCACCTGTGTTTAATTGTTATGATGATGCCAGACAGATGGGCGAAACCCCTGTCAACTATTAACGTTTATAAGATGGCTCATTCTAATAATAATTTATAAATATATTAGTCGAAATCGGTTATTTAGTGTATAAACAAAACCTTCTTAACAAGTTCACTGCTACGCAAATTTCGTATTTCCTATGCTAGGAGCTGAACTTTTCTTTTTTATATTTATAGTATAAATGAGAAGAAATTACTTTTTTTTAAATTTTGAACATTCTACGTAATAATCACTAATAAAGCGGACGCACATTTGCGTCCATAGCACGTAGGCTTAAAATATGCGAGCGAAGAACGCAATGCTCTGTGTATTGAAAATTCTACCAATACAGGCGTTGGCGTGCGAAGCACGCAATTGGCCTGTATATTGAAAATACTCCCGATATGGGGGTTGGTGTGCGAAGCACGCAATGCACGGTGCATTAAAAATATTCCAAATATGGGGGTCGGCGTGCAATACACTGTGCGTCGGCCGCTTTTCATAATGTTCAGTGTCAAGCTCACATGTGCGTCCTTAGCAGTGAACGTGTTGACTTTGTTAAAATTTAAATGTGGCATAACCATTTCTACATTGCAGCTTTATTTTTATGATTTCGTTTCGTTGTCGGGTAGGTTTTTCACATGTTCAACTACAGAACAAAAACATTATATCGCTTGCATACAGATTTTAAATATCGCACATTCAAAAAACAGGATGATAATAAAATCCACTTTAACGCTATAAGAAAAAGGGTCGGGCGAATATTTTGTATACTTGGAAAAGGTAAAACCCAGACCTAAATTCTAGATTTAAGGACCACCACTTTAAAAACAAATAAAAAATGTAATGTCTTTTATATCAACTTAAAGACTATTATTATTTTATTAAATAACAATTATGACAATTATGAATTATGAACAATTATGAAGATTATTATTAAAAATTATGACTACACGGAAAACCATGTTTTACAATCACGTCTTACATTACGTCATTAGAGATAACTAGAATACAATACAATGTTTACAACCTTAGCATGTACCACAAAGCGTACTTCGTAATGTATTTTGTCAATATATAAATATACAATTTATTGTAAAACAAGAGATCAAAGAGGCTTTGGCTGTGTGCGACTTTAAACTTTATCAGCAAGGCCGTGTATTGTTTGTCAATAAATAAAATGACAACTTATTGTACAACAAGAGATCAAAGTGGCTTTGGCTGTGTGACATGTAACTTTATCACCAAGGCTCTGTATTGTTTTTCAACGAAACATTTAAAAAAAAGGTACCGTTAGATAGATAACCAGGAAGTACAAATTTGTTTTTTAATTTCCATCCACTTTTCCTGAACGATTTTACTCTATGAAATTAAAACTGTACTAAATACCACTATAATGACACGAACTTGAAATAATGTCCAACTAATTTATTAAATTATTCAGAAGTTTTCCTACAAAAAATATTTATAATGTCTTGTAAACTATAAAATGTACGCAGAGAAAATATTAATCAGACCTTAGATTGGTAACATAATTAGAAAACTCCAGAAAGCATTGAACGTTCACCGAATATTAACGAGTATATATGTAATTAAAACTGTTTAAATTACTTTCTCGATCAACGGAAACTTTGGTGAATAATTTAAAAGTATTTTAAACTCGAATGAACTATAAGGACCCAGGTTTAGCGAGGCTTAGAACACCAACCTTACTTGAAAGGTATTTGCAATTGTAATTCTTTCTTCCGACTTTTATTGTACTCCAGGTTTGAACAAGCCTGGAAATGACTTGGAAAAAGTCGTTTAGCGAAATTTACTTCGTTTAACTAATAACAAATGTAATCAGTTTACTATTCTTCAAGGCAAACTGTTTTTTTTAGGTTGGATTAACATACTGAAAGGCAACAAACCTAAATCAACGGAACATTTTTACTGTGTTATAATTCAATTCAAATTTCTATTGTTACATAAGTTGTTATATACTTATAAGTGAAATTCAAGTGTCTGTGATTTCGATATAAATAAGTTTTTCTAAGACCACAATATGGTGATTCACAATTCATTAAAACCTAAACGTAATTGTTTTGTCTGTCTGTCTGTTTGTTTGTCCGAGCTTATTTCTTGAATGGGTGAACCGATTTTGACAAAACTTTCATTTGCATGTAGATGAATGTACAGAGACTCATCTAATCTATTTTAAAAATTATGGGTACCTTTTTAAAAATTGAAAAAAGTTAAAGATAATGGACAAAATTGAATGTGTTGCGGACGGACATGACAGTGATCATTATAAATAAAAAATAAAAACAATGTTGGGTCTGCGTCGGACCAGACGGTAGAAGTTATACTTCTTTGGCCATCCAATGGTATAGACAGGTAGACCTATTATTGATTTAATATATTTTGGGAAAAACTATTCGTAACTTAGAGTAGCCCTACTATTTTGTAGATGATATCCTGTTCTTTTATAAAATCACTAACCAACACTGAAGGCATATTTTAAAATTAATATCCCATTTTTTCCTTCTTTGTTACATACGCTTATGAATACTATCATTGCATCTGTTTGGTTTGTCATAGTTAGCCTGGGGACCATGATCAGTGCTCACTTACTACACCCAACAAAATGAATGAGCTCCCGAAGTTTCTGCGTATCGTCGTGAATCACCCTGCATATAACATTTTTAATGACTGCCGAAAACGTGTTCAGGGGACCATGAGCAGTGCTCACTAACTAAACCCAACAAAATTAATATGGCATTGCCATAGGTCCTTGATAAGTGTGCAAAGTTTCAAATCAATCCGACTTTTTGAAGGGGGTGAAAATCACATCGTGTTCTGGGAACCATGATCAGTGCTCACTTACTGCACCCAATAAAATTAATATTGCATTGCCATTGGTCCTTGATAAGTGTGCAAAGTTTGAAATCAATCCGACTTTTTGAAGGGGTTGAAAATCACGTCGTGTTCTGGGGACCATGATCGGTGCTCACTTACTATACCCAACAAAATTAATATTGCATTGCCACAGGTCCTTGATAAGTGTGCAAAGTTTCAAATCAATCCGACGTTTTGAAGTATAGGAAAGTATACGAATATACGAAGAAAGGTATAAAAAGGCACTTTCCGGATTTTACTCCTAACGCGTGACGCGGTTTCTCGACCGACACCCCATCCCGATGACAACGGGCGCAAAGAAGTACAACTTCAAAACTGACTTGGATCAAAACCTTAACACTTTGACGAGATCTTCTGCGTTTTAATTTACCTTAACGTGGGTTAAACAGTTGAATAGAAATCAAAACAGTATGGAATAATGTGAAATGCACTCATAGATGTTAAAACATGATTCGTCATTTTTTTGTTCTTTCTGTAGTTATGAGTAGCACACTGAAGGAAAACGAGATTTTGTGTTTATTGGTGGGTAGCTATTATTCACGTAGGCCTAAAAGGGATACATAGATAGATTTTTGAGAAACTCACCGAGGGTTCTTGGTCATGGGACTAGGATCAAAAATTGTTTTATTTCGATATCTAATAGTAAGGCACAATATTTAGCATATTATAATCCTTTTATTTACTTAATCACATCTGCGAGCGAAGTCGTAGGTACCAGCTGGTTATATATATGAAACAGCTGATTTGGATGAAAACTTTTCACAATTTTAGGTTAGGCCTTCAATGAACCTAAAAACCTTTAGTTGCAAACCAATTTGGCACATTTAAAATCAGGTTATATTCTTCACAAACAACAGTGTTTTAGATTAGGTTAAAGCAATCGAAAGGGTTACTTTGTCATAAGTCAAACATCTGGTGTTACATATTGTTTTATTTAGTTGGTAATATCATAATTTGTTTAGAATGTTTATAGTTTAAATATTAATGGTGCAATTACAACGAATGCCGTAGTTTGAATTATTGGGGATGATTGTGTTTATTTCTATATCTCTCTTACTCCAGCTATATATAGGCCACTGTGTTTTTGTTTATGTATACATTCTGGCTCTGAACTTTCAATACACATTTATGACGGATACAAGACAAGAATTGTAGTTTTTCTGATGCGTGTCAAATCAATCTGCCAGAGCGTTACTAGGTTCCAATAAATAACGAATCCGATTCAGTTTCGATTTCACATTAAATAATACGTTATTGTTTTATAATATCTTTTGCCAAGGTTTATTCTGACTGCGTTTGTAAATGCATTCTTTCCACTTAAATAGCAACTGTTCCATCATGAAGTGTGTGTTGGTTTTGGTTGTGTTCTTGGACTACGCACTGACAACGGTAAGCATTGAGTATGTAATTGTTTAGAAATAGTGATTGTAGGTTTACATTGATACAAATATAAATAATGATTCATAATTTGTCGTCCATACAAACCATCCTACTGTGCTTAAAGATGTTTATTTTTGTTACAATAATCAGCTGTTTTCTCTAATGCCAATAAAGTTAAAGTATTTCTATTCACAGCTGATTTCATACTTTGAAAATATTTGTAAGTTGTTTTTTGTTTAGAAGTAGGCTTAAAACATACAAGTACTTTTCACTGTAATATATTTTCTGTTATAAACTTAGTATTTTTTATTTAAAATTAATAACAATACACTAATTCTCAAATACTTTCGTTTATTAATCAAACGCGTTTCAACTCCAAAGTCGTCATCTTCCGGGATACATGAGCTATAACTAACAACCTGTAAGTTATGAGGTTTTAGTTGTAGCTCACGTGTTACTGAAGATGACGAATTTGTCGTTGAAACGCGTTAGGTATAAAACGTATGTGCGTGAGAATTAGTGTATTGTTATTATTTTCAAATAATTCCTTCTCACTCGTCAAGCTCAAAGTTAATAATTAATATTTTTTATTCATCCTATTCACATCCTAGTCTTAGAGGTTGTGAACATTCCTACAATGTTATAACATTAAAAAATAATTATTAAATACTAGGTAAAAAAATGGAGGTCGTCTGTTTCAGATGGATTACTTAAAAACTTCCTTGGACAAACACATTCTCCAGAAATATGCATGAATAGATTTCACCAAAAAAAAAAACGACAAAAGCCCAAAACGTTCCTTTATTACCAATGAAATAAAAATGAATTTTAGTAATTTTTGCATAACAATGACAACATTTTCATTCATTCAAAACAAACCGTGCGAAAATCGGCCTTGTAGATCTCTAGAAGTATCAATAAGGTCACCTAACGTTTAAGGCAATGTTGAATTTATAAGTAAGATGTACGATGAGACAGCAAAGGGGTTTGCGTACGAAGCACGCAAGGGCCCTTCTGGTTATACACCGTATATTATAAAGGTGTAAAGTTGATGAAATACGTCTTAAATATAAAATGTTGTCTCACTTTTACTGTAATAAATACATTTCTCTTTTTATCTGAACAACATTTTTCTATAAGACGTGATAAGTTTATTTTCATAAAACTACTACTAAGTCTTTGTTGCAGTATGCCGGTCTTAATCTAGCAGAAACTTCGGTTATAACAAGGTTGACTGAGGGAGTACCTAGCCCCGAGTGCAATGAAGGAGGGTGCTTAGTTCAAGGTGGGTTTTAAGTAAATTAACATAACTGTTTTTGTTGTTCTGCCTTATGGACTGGTTATAATATACATATAATTAAATAAATACCTTATTTATACAACTGCTCACAGTCCAGTAAACGCTGTTTATTAATCGGTGACGACCGTTTCGCCTATTTTATTTAAGCATTGTCAAACCGAAACTTGTTAGGTTATAGCATTTAATTTAAATGCTCGTCAACTTTAAAATTACACAAAACACACAACACAACACATTAACATACATCACAACACTTTGAAACACAAAACTACATTTAAAATATATCGCAATACTTTCATATAAGATGGACACACGTGTTCACTTTTTTATTGCTTAGTCAGTACTGAAGAAACTAGTTTTGCGGGTGGTTATGTCTTCTAGTTGAAGGGGTTAATTTATTTATACTGTCAAAAATAACGTTTGATTGAAAGTGGACTTTTTCGTTTAATAAAATAGATTGTTTGTAGATTTGGAATTCTTCTAAGACATTCATAATTATCCCTTTTTAACATTTATGTAAAATTTGCATATTGATATCTATATTGGAATAATTATGGCCTGTTTCTAACAGATGTTCAGCAAATTTAGATTTTATTAGGTTAAGGTTTCTTTTCGACAAGTGATCTTTAAATAATGTTTTCTATCTATTTTGGCCGAACGGGAAGATCGTTTAAAACCAGAATTAAACAAAAAAAAAATGAAAAATTTACCTGGAGACATTCCAGAACTACACATACATACCAAATTGCATCAAAATCGGACCGTTGGTATGGTCTCCAGTTCTGTACACATCCTAACAGACACACGGACAGACATCACAAAAAACTGTTTTTTGGGGTTCAGGGAGCACCAAAACAAATAATCCCACTAAAAATATTTTTGGGTTCAGGGAGCACCAAATCGGATAATTCCACTAAAAATTCTAATTCGAAAATTTGGACGAAAACAATAATTTCTCCATATACTAAGTATAGAGGGGAGAAAGAAAAAGGATTATCAGATTCAGAAGGTTATGCTATATTAACCAGAAATTTACTTAATTATGGCCTGAGTTAAGGTAAAAGTATATATCTTAAACATTTCTATAGGTACAAATTATGTAGTTAAAATATAAAAAACAAAATGGCTGTACTGAAAATGGAGCATGTCAGGGCCTATGAGTACATGAATGTTTTACTGTCAATGTTGCAATCGACACTTATGTGAATTCAATCTCTATTTGGTTATTTTGTTTACTTATTGGAATTCTTTGCAAGGAGTGTTACGATGGGTAAACATGCTTTGAAAGAAAGTACGCGTGTTAATCGTGGTTGAATGTTTCCCAGTTTTCCACAAAGATAGTTGTATTTATTGGTTAATTACTAAGCCTTACTAAAACTAATATCTGGTTAAATTTGGACAGCGTGGAACTTTAAAATTTGTATATTAAAGTGATGCCTTACTAACAGCTTTAAAACATTAAATTATGTTTAGTAGATAATGTACTTCTTTTATTCAAGTTTAGATAGCCCGAAAATTTATATTTTTCGGATCGATAGTTTTTTTCAGGGAATGATGAAATAAATGACGCGCTATCGTTTTACATCTTAAATCTCTTTCATGTTTATTTTAATTTAATTGTTTTGTTTTTGCAGATAAAGGTGTAAATCTAATGAATGCGGTCACTGTGTATAAGCGACACGCTAAACATAAAACACATAAACAGGTAACTATGAATTCATTGTTGTTAAGAAATATATTGCTATAATTCCTTTCATTACAACGAATCTAAAACTATCAGGTACAAAACTTATTTAGTTAGTTGACGTAAAGGCCTGGTCATAATTTAAAAACAATATCAACGTATTTAAAATATTTATACTTTGTGTTGCCAGAATACTTTTGTTCCATCTTGTCAGTAAATAATATCAGGATGATAGCATTGGCAAATGTTGATTTGGTAAAACTCTTTTACTTAACTGCAAGTGCAATTTTCCATACGGATAAAATCAAAGGCATCCACTTGTTTCCTTGGTCCTCTTCATCTCCGGAAGGTTGCTGAGCTGAAAATAAAAGCCCTCTTTTTAATTACGGTTGATTGGTATCTTTTATTTCACTTTGCAGAACAGTTAATCTCTGTATTATCTACACACACACAAACCCTTTCCATTTACACGTTATAGGATCACCGTAAAAGATTATGGAAATGAACCACGTGACGCGAGTTTAGTCAGCTGACATTCTCCGAAGAGGCTGTTACTCAAAGACTGCAGATAGTTCATCCTGTTCAATTGATCCTCTCTAAAAATGACGGAGACGCTTGCTCGGCACTTCTGAGACTAGCTGCGATGTGGCACGTACCCTTTACTTCCAACTTGCATTCTGGATCTAGCATGTTTTGTAACTGATGATGTATTATTGATAGAAACATGTTTTATAATAATTATGTACACATCCTTGCCATCTGGTTCACATCACCTTCTCGCAACCAAAGCCATTAAACAGGCTTTACAAATTTTAGTTGTCGAAAGAGTCGATGGAAAACACTTAAATTTAAAAAGAAAGTTTTTTTATTTTCCCACGGACATTCGTGCCATCTTTGTATGTCAAGAGGCCGTCCTGATGCTTCGGAGTTGAAGAGTACCAATGAAACATGCAGAGTCTTGGCGGCACAATTGACATATCATTGGCAAGCACAGCTGATTCCTCCATTCGCTACGCTGAAAAATGTGATGAAATAAGTTATTTGTGTAACTTATTATTATTTATAAGACAGGGAAAATTCTAAATATAATCTAAGGACAGTTAGTCACAGACAGGGGGCACTTTAGAAAACCTATTTACATAAACCCAAAACAACCCATGTACTCTCATAAAACTCCCAACTCGAAAATGTTTAGTGTTTAATTTGTTATTTTGTAAATGATTTTCAAGAATTTTACAAACATAGGTATTAGCATTATGAAAATAAAAATGTATTTATAATAAGATCAATATTTAAAATTGGGCAACGTTAACTGCATGAAATAAAAAATAGCCAACTGAACCTGATCACAGAATGATAACAAATAACGCTCTAACAAGAATAATTAATAATTTTTGCCTTATATTTGGGATCCTGCACATTCGCCTCAACTTCTTTGCTTGTGGCCCGAGTGTAGCGAACAAATTTGTTAGCGGATTTTTATTTTCTTGCCACAGAAAATCGTGGGTTTAAGGCTTCAATTTAAAGTATCACAAGAAAATGTCAACATTTTTGAGATGAGGTGTTAAGAGGAGGAGTGTGGGTTTTAGGATTTTGTAAATAGGTTTTCTAACTGACGGTGAATACCTGTCCCTTGAACAGATGTTGCATATCTCTTTCTGTATTTTAAATATTTCAAAGTTATAAAAATAACTAACTAGATAACATTTACGAGCGTAGAATTCTTACCACAGAAATACATATTTTTAAAAGGCTTTCCAACGGTAAGTCACAAGATAGGGGTTGCTATTTAAAAAATTAAAGTTGCCCCATTTATTGCCCCTTTCTAAAATGGGGCAAAATATTTAACCCAGTTAAACACCATAAAATGTGTTATAACAGGTATGGCAGAGTAACTTTAATATAGAAATCAATTTAAATTATATCGAGGTGTGTCATGACTTATTTCACTCTCTGTATAGTTACTGCAGAGCTAAACTAAAATATCTCCATATACTATGGTATAGGGGGAAAAAGTGAAAAACAAAGTATTTTATAGTTTGATTTAAAGTAGAACAGTTTTGGCTGACACGGGCGGGGAGGGTAAGCTAGAGGGACCCCCTACTCCAAGAGCCAACCAGCTATTACCTTCCCAATGGTTGTCATAGTAACCATATGCAACGTTGTAAAAGCAGCGTTTACATTTGTGAGAAGTCCGTTCGTTGGCAGTACAGCCATGTGTAGATTTGGCAACAGCGCGGCTCCTCCACTCTGTCCAACGCTCGCCACCTAGAACTGTTTTAATTTAAATCAGACTATAGTTCCTGTATGATTTGCGTATAGCGTCATAGAACATGGTTGCTTGCTAATAATAAATGTATTTCAAATATGTTCCTCATGTGTGTAATTAGTGTTATATTTTCAATTTGCAGATTCGTAAACATAAAGGTAAGAAAAGCATAACTAAAACACTAAAGGCGATACTAAAACGCATAAATAAAGCAATTTTACGAAAAAAGAAAAAGACAATCAATTTAGGAAGAAAACTGAAATTGAAAATTTTAAACCTCAACAAGAATAGAAAAAATAACATTTTACGTTTAGGTAAGCATTGGGCTAGTGATGCAGAACTGTTAAACATATACCAACAACTAGTTGCATCTCGAATGTACGCACAAGGAAGTGCTCAAGTCTTAATGGACATGATAAGTACAACAGTCACAAGCCTGAAGAAGTTACTGGTAAACGGTGCCACAAACATTAAAGATTTGGCAACATTGTTTCTCGCTCATATAAAAGAGTTTGCCAATTCGAGCAAAGCCAAATTACAAGCGGGGAAAACGGAGGAGTACGTTCAAATAAAAGTATTTCAAGTGTTGGAGAAACTTTCGGAAGTGGGTAATCGCAAAATATTTCAGACGTACAATATGTCGAAAATGCAAGTCATGGATTTGGCTCACGCCGGCGCTGATTCCATTTTAGAAGCTGCCGACAAAGAAGCAAAACAATT
>JAGFPH010012925.1:0-17530 GCA_018207615.1 Philaenus spumarius | reverse complement strand
TTTTTTTTGTATTTCTCTTGTTTATACTTTTATTGCAGGTAAAATACTAGGCACGGCAGATATTTGTTGGTTTTTACAGTTTCTTACGCAAGAATTACTATTTTTCTATTTTATAAGTGTAAAACTAATTCCATCACCTAGCTGAACCCCTGACGTGAATTTCCAAAATGAAGTTAATGTTTTGTGGTTTCAATTTGGGAATTTGGTCTACCGACGAAGGCACCGTATAGCTGCCTCCGCTTTCGAAATACGTTAGCAGAATTTGTTAGAATGTAGCTTCCTCTGGGGCCGTAAGTGCTAAGAATGGTTTTTTTTTAAATACGAAATCTTAAGGGGTTTGAGGGGTCAAAGTTACTAAAAAAAACCACTGACAGGATTTTAATAAAATTTGGTATGTAGCTTCCTCTAGGGCCCTGGGTGCTAGCTAAGAAAGGTTTGAAAAAATTAGAAATTTTAGGGGGGGTTTGGGAGGTCAAAGTTACTAAATCACGATTTCTCCAAAACCACCAAACGGATTGGAATGAAACTTAGTATTTAGCTTCCTCTAGGGTTCTTGCTAAGCATATAGGCGCTCGCTAAGGAAGGGTTTCAAAAAAATCGAAATTTTAGGGGGTTTGGGGGTCTCAAAGTTACTTAAAAAACCACTGAACGGATTGGAATGAAATTCGGTATGTAGCTTCCTCTCGGGCCCTGGGTGCTCGCTAAGAAAGGTTTTAAAAAAATTCGAAATTTTAGGGCAGTTTTTGGAGGGGGTCAAACTTACTAAATCACGACTTCTCCAAAACCACCGAATGGATTGGAATGAAATTTTGTATGTAGCTTCCTCAAGGACCTTAGGTGCTTGGTAAGAAAGGTTTTCAAACAATTCGAAATTTTAGTGGGTTTGGGTGGTCAAAGTTACTAAAAATCCCCGTAAGAAATACATAGTGTAATATATTTATTGATATAATATGTTTTTTGTTAATATACATTTAACTTTGATTTGTATATCCGTGCAAAGCCGGATCTGGCCAGCTAGTTGTGTATAAACATCAACTGTACATCTTTTTAACACAATGCCGTTATTGTACAGTATGGGAACTCAACCTTTATATTGTTCGAAAGAAACCTTCAAACTCTTTACTGATTTCGGATCTTGTATACAATTATATAACTAATTTCTCCTGGGTTATTTTTGTACAAACGCACTGGTTTTGGAGTTTAATGGGATTAAAGTTACGTAAATAATCACACGAATATAAATCAACAGTTTTCACAAATTCTTTGATAATTTTTGTTTATTCTTGCAGTGGTATTTACACATCCTATACCATGGACGACTGTATAGTGAACTATACTGAAAACTTCTACTAAAACGAAAACAAATAAAAGTTTAGATTTTCTCAAACAAAGTGGTTACTATTTAATGGAGTTGACTTTTTCCCCTACTAAATACATCTTCCTCCTGATTTTAACCTGAGACCTTAAACTGTTTAGACGTGTACGCCAACCCGACAGCTACAAAGCTACAGTTAAACACTTTATTTACGTGTTCTGTGCCCACAGCACCCGCCTCCATTAGCCTGATTGGTTTAAATTAAAACATCAAGCTTTAAAAACATTAATAATTATTGTAAAATATAATCATTATTATTTAACGATGTATTAATGTATATTGTATATTTCAGGTGAAATCTTACAAAACCAGCCGAGCAACACTTCAGAAACCATAATCTCACTGGGCAATACGTTATTGTGTATTATTTTTTTCGCAATAAATTATACTTTTGGGAAATATGGTTTAAGTCTGTCTATTAACTTATTAACACCATTAAATTGTAGTTGGAGTAGATTTTAAGCTAAATAAAATAAACGGTACCAGATAACCGCCACATACTTTCTCCCAGTTGAAACATTATACCTTCCCAAGAGTAGCATAGGAGGTGGTTATTTAGAATTGCAAAAGTAGGACATAGGCCTACCATGGAAAATATTAGATGCGTGTAACACACATCCATAATATATTATTATTATTATTAAAACTATTAGATCGATTTCAAACAAATTTGCACCAAACATGTCAATTAGGCCTGTATAGATGCAAGAAAAATTATTATTATTATTACCTAAACGATAATTTTTAGAAAGACGTGATTTTTTTGCATACTGTAGGGTACATTAAGGGCTACAAATAAGACAAATTTTATCAAAATCGTTAGAGCCGTTTTTGAGCAATTTAGATTTTTTCGGTTTTTGACCATTTTTGAGGGGTAAAACCCCTTAAAAACCGAAAAAAGAAAAAAACGCCTGGAGATATTCCAGAACTACACCTACATACCACATTTCATCAAAATCGGACCGTTGGTACGGTCTCCAGCTCTGCACACATCCTAACAGACACACGGACAGACATCACACACAAAAAAAAAAACATTTTTTGGGTTCAGGGAGCACCAAAACAAATAATTCCACTAAAAAATTGTTGGGGGTTCAGGGAACATCAAAACAGATAATTCCACTAAAAATTCAAATTCGAAAATTTGAACGAAAACAATACTTTCTCCATATTATACTACGTATAGAAGGGAAAAAGTAAAAAAAAAAACTATGGTTGCTAAACCTTTAGAAGACAATAAAACACAAAACTCAAAATAAAAATTGCTGCGAAACGAGCACGGGCGGGACCCTCTAGTATTATACAATAGAAGCTGGGTTAAACCGATGAAATCAACTAAACCAAGTGGAAGGAGAGAAGAAGGTAATGCTCGACTGGTTCTATAGAAGACACAATAGGACTTGGTTTTAATTCCTTCATTGCATTAAGACAAAGGTTAGATAGCAAGGAGCGTTTCAGAAGTAATGAGACTTGGAAATTGTAACTGAGAAATGGTCGTTAGTTACAATGTTGAATAAAATAAGAGTAATAAATTAATTGTTTATATATAATTAGTAGGCCAGTCGGCAGTCGGTAAAGGTCAATTTAGACCAAAAGTACCAGTAATTTGCAATACGGCTGAATTTTTTTTTATAAGTACATTAAAATATGTAGATTAACATAAAAAAAATTTAACCAGATTATCAATTACCAAAGGTCAAAAAAAAAATCGATTATCATTTTTTTTTCGATTATCCTTAATATTTCGAGCTGGGATGAAGATAGAGGAAAATAAAAAATACCACCGTGTAGGGGAGGTTTTTTCAACAAAAAAAGTCAATATAACAAGCTGAGACTCAGCAAAAATGTTTAAAATATATATTTTAACTCCTATGTCAAGTTTCAATTCGATATAATATTAAAATTCGGCCAATTTAGAATGAGCCAACGCTTCATATATGAATAAGATGTCCCCTACACGGTGGTATTTTTTATTTTCCTCTATCTTCATCCCAGCTCGAAATATTAAGGATAATCGAAAAAAAAATGATAATCGATTTTTTTTTCGACTTTGGGAAATCGATAGACTGGTAAACTTTTTTTTATGTTAATCTACATACTTTAATGTACTTATAAAAAAAAATCAGCCGTATTGCAAATTACTGGTAGTTGTAACCTATACCGACTGGGCTATAGTTGATACCCGCGACTTCGCTTGCAGGTGTGATTAAATAAATGAAAGGCTATAAACATTAACACGTTCACTGCTAAGGACGCACATGGGAGCTCGACACTGAACACTATGAGAAGCGGCCGACGCGTGGTACATTGCGTGCTTCGCACGCCAACCCCCGTATTGAGAGTATTTTTAATACACAGTGAACTGCGTGCTTCGCACGCCAATCACCGTATTGGGAAAATTTTCAATACACAGACCATTGCGTGCTTCGCACGCCAATCACCGTATTGGGAGAATTTTCAATAGACAGACCATTGCGTGCTTCGCACGCCAATCACCGTATTGGGAGGATTTTCAATACACAGAACATTTCGTGCTTCGCACGCCAACCAAAATATTGGGAGTATTTTCAATACAAAATGCATTGCGTGCTTCACACGCCAATAACCGTATTGGGAGTATTTTCAATACACAGTGAATTGCATGCTTCGCACGCCAATCGCCGTATTGAGAGGATTTTCAATACACAGAGCATTGCGTGCTTCGCACGCCAATCACCGTATTGGGAGGATTTTCAATGCGCGGTGCAATAAGTGCTTCGCACGCCAATCACCTTATTGGGAAAATTTTCAATACACAGAGCATTGCGTGCTTCGCACGCCAATCACCGTATTGGGAGAATTTTCAATACACAGAGCATTGCGTGCTTCGCACGCCAATCACATTATTGTGAGAATTTTCAATACACAGAGCATTGCGTGCTACGCACGCCAATCACCGTATTGGGAGAATTTTCAATACACAGAGCATTGCGTGCTTCGCACGCCAATTTTAAGCCTGTGTGATATGGACGCACATGTACGTCCGCTTTAAAATACGAGCGATTATCGTCGATTATTATGTAGAAAGGTTCAAAAATAAAAAATAAAGTAATTTCTACACATTTAGACTATAAATATAAAAAGTAAAAGGTCAGCTCCTAGCTTAGGAAATGCGAAATGCGTATGCGTAACATTATATGTGTCAGGATTAAGGTCTTTATAGGAATAATTGCATAAGCAAAGGCTTAGTATTAGTACTAGCTTTATTATTATTATAATCATTACTATTACGAAACAATTTAAAACTTTCAAGTCCTAAGAAGAAAACCTAAAGTAGAAGCTATTGCGAAAGTTATTGAAAAGTGTCGCAATAGCTGAGACATGCAAAACCCCAGTTGGCTGTACAGATCAGTAACCTGGATGGTAATGTACTCTTGACTGACCTAAAAACAAGGCCAGTGGTTTTGGTGACACATACGGTGACGGCCGAAGGCTCTGCACGTCAATAGGCTAGTGCTTTTGGGGTGATCCCAACCTTGAAAGAATACGACAGCAAGGTGAGCAAATCTATATATATATATATATATATATAAATCCAAGGTATATATAATCCAAATACCACTCACTGACTCATAACGAAATCTCAAAAACCACCGAACGGATTGGAATGAAATTTGGTATGTAGCTTCCTCTAGGGCGGTAGGTGATCGCTAAGAAAGGTTTTATAAAAATTCAAAATTTTAGGTAGGGTTTGGGGGGTCAAAGTTACTAAAAATCCCCATAAGAAATGCATAGTGTAATATATTTATTGATATATATATATATATATTTTTTTTTTTATATACATTTAACTTTGATTTGTCTATCCGTGCAAAGCCGGATCGGGCAGCTAGTATAATATATATAATCCAAATACCTCTCACTCATCACGAAATCTCAAAAACCACCGAACGGATTGGAATGAAATCCGTAGGTTCCACTAGGGACCTAGGTGCTCGCTAAGAAAGTTTTTCAAAAAATTCGAAATTTTAGGTGGAGTTTGGGGGGTAAAAGTTACTAAAAAATACCACCGAATTGGTTGGAATGAAATTTCGTATGTAGCTTCCTCTATGATCCTAGGTGCTCGCTAAGAAAGGTTTTAAAAAAATTCAAAATTCAAAATTCAGGTTCAAAAATTCAAAAGGTTGAGCGTATCAAAGTTTCTAAAAATTCCCATATTTAACTTTGTCTCTACGTGCCAAGCCGGATCGGGCCAGCTTGTAGAATATATAATCATTTACTACGGTTACATTAAGGTGTTAATTTGGAGGTGCAGCCAACTAACTTATATGTTATTGAGTTGATAATTCCGATACTTAGAGTGCTCTGTCTTAGGATTTAATTAGTTGGACATGATTAGAATTAATAAAATTGTAGAGATCAATCTTTGTATGTTTAAATTATAATATTAAGTAATTTGACTTTGATTTAATGTGCCGATATAATATATATATATGTAGATAAAGTTGTGAATAAATGTTTAAAGATTAAGTACTTAAATAATTAAAACACCACTGAACCACCATCGGATGCTGTAGCTTAATTTATAAACCTTTGTAATTTATTTGTAACCTTAACAGTCTCTACCTATAAAACAAGTGCAAGGGTTATAATTTAATTTTAAGTGCAGTTGTTTATATTACGTAGTACTTAGAGTTCCTATATTTATTGTTTGTTTTATGTAGTACACTAGTTAAAAATCACAGGCGGATTAATTAGATACACATCGGAAATACATCATTTATACAAAACACTATTATTTTAAAACAGCACACTTTATCTAGGCCTACCTAACTATGATGACGGTGATTTTTAACTCGGTAAATGTGTACAATAATAGGGATTATAAAACTGTAGGCCTAATTGTTAACATTTTGTACTTATGTACGTTGTTATGTATTTAAGGAAAGTAACAAATATTAGGCCTATCCTTTAATTGCTTTTTATTGATAGATCAAATGATTTAGAAGTTATTAATATTATAGTGAAGAAATTAATAATCGAATATGTTTACGTGTTATACGAAGATGTATGAACGTTTCTGAAATCAAACAAATAGGTATTTCTTCTTTAAATTTGTGTAAACGAATATTTTGATGATAAAAGATAGCCTACATTAATTATTGTATCATATTTTTTTAAATCAACTACACTAGACATATTATTGATTGAAGTTGTAAACATAACCCCAAAGTATAATCTACGCTAGGTTTTATAGATGATGGGTATAATACGCAGATGGCGGGTTTAAATCAGCTGTTATATTATGTCACTCACGTACGTAGGTATATAAATCTGCTACGGCTAAACATTGTTTAGATGAAAACCATATTTTTCAAATAGAAAACTCTGTATTATTGAAAAATGTAACTAAACTTAACACAATAGATGCTTGGGAAACTTTTTATATTAATAAACATAGTAAAATAATTCTAAATAATAAATTAGGACCCATACAAAATTCTATATTAATATATAAGTAATGTATTGTATGAGATTATTATTATTTTAGTAACTTTTTTAGTTATATAGGTTTTGTTAGGCTAGTTACAATAACGCAAGGCAAGTGGTAACGCCCCACTAATGTAACGTAGTCTTAAGCCACGCCCCTTTGAATTCTGTATAAATACGGGGGATGGAGCACTGTAAGATTAGTTATAGTTTGACTATTGTAGCTCGTGCATCACTGAAGATGGCGATTTTGTCGTTGAAACGCGTTTGAGTTAATAAACGTATTAGTTGTTGAGATTTTGTGTTCCAAGTTTATTCTATCAAGTATATCTATAAAGTTGCAATGTTTATTGATTTTATTATGTAGTACATTCAGTTTCTATGTTTATTGTGTATATTATTATATAGTACAGACAATTATAATGTTTATCTTTTATATTTACAATTTAATAGAACTGAAATCGTCCTGTACGTTTTTTCTGTGTCAATTACTTCAATTCCCAGCTTTGGTTAAACTATTTCTCAGCTAGAGATAAGAACAACCAACAAAATTAATTATAAACCTAACCGTTGTAAATTGTCTAAGACTGGATACAAATGAACTAAGTTTGTTACAGTAAAAGAAAAGTTAATGAATCACCGACGTCGGAATTAAAACAAAACTTGTAGCTATTGCCTCTTTGTATTTCTGACTTGGAATCTTTCAGTTTCTTATTCAATTATACATAGCCTATTTATAATTAGTAAAAACTTAAATTCTTAAATTTCATTCAACAAGTTATTAAAGGGTTTAGAATGTCTGTAGATAACAAAGGTGAAGCGATGGAACAAGTATTTTGCATTTGTTTTATAATATGAAATACCATTAATTTCTATATTATATGCAAACCACAAGCGAGACTTGTTACAAGCACATATTACACGTTTCTTGATTTAAGTGGAGTACTACTCGATTTTGTTTTTAATAATTCTTTATTTATTATTTTACTGCAAAATCGACTCATTAAAACTGTATAATTTTTTGTGTGAAATAGAAGTTAGATTTTTAAAATATTTTCCAAACTATAAAGTTTCCAGCTTGGGATGTTTTCCAACTTTTACTGTAGTATCATGTAAACAGGGTGGGTAAATAAACAAGCAACGATGGCCGTGGTTGTTAAGGCGTGAAAGCTTTATCAATTGTCATGACAACCATCAATAGAAAAGTTCCGGGTTCAATTCCCACTGACCTCGAATAATTTTCTAAATGGTTTCTTAACAGATATCATTGGCTGTGGTTCGGATTCCACGTAAAACTGTAGGTCCCGTCTTCATTAGCCTTAAAGTGCAAAACAGCAGGACGTTAACAAAAAAAAAAAACAAAACAAAAAAATGGGTAAATAAATAAACAAGTAAGAAAGCGACGTGAATAAATGCAAATATCTTAGAACGGTTTGAGATATGGATGTGTGGTTTTCACCATTAATTTTGTCTTAAAGTTCTCCATTGAAATGGTGTATCACAAGATCACTTTCCTTTAAAAAAAAGCTACAATCAAAATGGCGAACCAAATTGTTTACATGTTAAATAAAATAGTATTTTTACATAGATAGAGTAGGTTCCTCAGTTTTGCCTTCAAATGTTTTTTACATACGAAATAATAAGCCGGTCTCAAACTTTTCACCAGTCCTGTTAGCCCAGTCGGTGTAGGTTAAAACTATCAGTAATTTGCAATACGGCTGATTTTTTTTAGAAGTACCTTAAAGTATTTAGATTAACATAAAAAAAGTTTACCAGTCTATCGATTTCCCAAAGTCGAAAAAAAATCGATTATCATTCTTTTTTCTATTATCCTTAATATTTCTAACTGGGATGAAGATAGAGAAAAATCAAAAATACCACCGTATAGGGGAGGTATTTTTCAACAAAAAAGGCCATATGTATTTATTTCGTCCGCGCAATGGTTTGTCTGGAAAAAAATCGATAATACAGGTATGTATTTTGCAGCAGGGGAAATCACTAAAAGTTTAAATCTCATTCATGTATGAAGCGTTGGCTCATTCTAAATTGGCTGAATTTTAATATATCGAATAGAAACTTGACATAGAAGTTAAAATCTATATTTTAAACATTTATGCTGAGTCTCAGCTTGTTATCTTGAAAATGACCCGATCTAGAGCCACTTGACTTAGTGGGTATCTCAATTTTAGGAGTACCGGACCCACGAACTAATTTTAAATTACTGGAACTTTTGGTCTAAAATTACCCCTACCGACTGGCCTATATATATTGTTTTAAAAGAACAACTGACGGGGTTTGCTATGTGTTAATAACAAGGGGAAATCCCGGCGTGTTCAACACACCAATCCCGTTGGAACCTTCTATACACATAATCATGTTATGTGATTTTTTTATAATAAAGGTGTTGGTTGGATCAATAATAACCCCAAAGTACGATGGTAAATAATGGTAAATGTTCAAACCAAATTATTTCGTATATTTTATAACATCAGTTACAATAAAGCTTAAAAGAACCAGTAAGGCTCAGGTGTACACTTTAATACCGTACAAACCTAACCTAAAAGTTAGAAATACAAATAATTGCTTATTGTATAAAAGGGGCCTATACCTCAGGGTATATTAATATATTATAATAAGTATGCGAAAAATAGTGACCTTTATAATGTAAGCATTATTTATTTAGTGACTAATGATTTTGAGTGAGGTATTAGTGTATGCACTCTGATAAAAATATAAATCGGTGATAGAAGTTATCACTTCCAACGTTTTTTTTTAATTTAGATTTTAGTTTTGTTTTTCCACACTAACCGTCAAATACCGCAAGTGATGGAGAATGATATTTCCCAACCAATAAAATGTAAATAATATGCATGCATACAAATAATCAAATGAAAAGCAACATTATTATTATTGTTAATTACTAGTGTTGTTATTATTTTGTTAAATCAATAGCATCTACATATCTTTGTTCGCTTTAAAAAGTAAACTCTTATTTTTCTAACTAAATTTACCTGTTCTCTGTCGTGTGACTGTTAAGCGTTACGAAACCTATATTTCATCTTCAGGTATATTAAAAAAAGTTATTTTACCAGCCTTAACGGCAACATACACAATTTTAACCTTTCAATTGCCGTTTATTATTAGACTGTTTTTGTACAAATATTTTTACTGTTTCCATACGTTTAATGTTACTATAATAATGGTCTAGAATTAATAATAACACCAAAACCTAAGACGGTAAATAATATGAAATCAAACTAATTCGGATATTTTATAACAGCAGTTACAATAAAGGTTAAATGAACCAGCAAAAGTTAGAAGTACAAATAATTTGGCTTCAAAGTTTGAAATCGGCTGTTATTGGAAATATTAGGGTAAACAGCTACTTTATCTGTCATTTTATTCAATTGGTTGCTAAGGTAATACATATAAATAGGCCTACATGTGTTGATTCATCAACCTAACCTAAGAAATTTTTAGGACTAAATTTACAAATTAATATTGAAATGAAAATGTTTTTATCAAAATTAATTATAGCCTATAGTGTAACAAAACACTTTCTTTTTTTTATTAGCAAAATTATTTTCCAATCGGTTCAGCAGTTCCAGAGATTATCCCCTACATACAAACAAACAAATTTTACCTCGTTATAATATTAGTATAGATGTTTAGATTTTTGTATAAATACATGAATAGCGGTGCTATTAAAAAGATCGTGTAATATTCCCTGAGTGAAATAAATTGCTAATTTAGTTTAGGCAAACAGTGTTTTATTTTCTGATCTTAATTAATAAAATGAAATTGTTGAAATTATTTTCTTTTTGCATTTATTTAGGGCTTTTAGAAGGAGAATTGAACATTAAAATTACGCATTAGAGCATTTTCTTGCGCTAACGTAGGCACCTCTGCCACAATATGGCGTGGTGCCATGTTGTAAACTTTAGCAGTTTTTTCTTTTGTTTTATGTAATAATTTTATACTTTCGTATATTTATATTAGTACCTGGGCGACCGAGCATTACTCGGTATTTTTGTTAATTGTGTTTTTTTTTATAGGAAAATGTATGTAAATACAAATCAGGTAAGTACTGTTTTGTAGGCCTACTCATAACTCGCGAAATATTAGCACGGGTCAGCTGATTTCAAGCTTAAAACCATTATAACCTTTAAGACAAAAAAAAAAAAAAAAAAAAAAGTATAGGAGACAGCTGATGGAAATATTATAGGAAACAGCTGATGTTTGTCATATGTATCCTATTGATTTTAAATTACATAACTCCAATGTTAAAAATTTTCAATTTTCAAATGAGTTTTTCAGAAAAATACGAGTTTTCCTGAGGTAGTGGTTTTCACCAATCGATTTTTTAGTCCCAAAAGCCTCTAATCCCAAAGTTTCAGCAAAATCCTTCCGCTGGATCTCGAGATTGCTCGTACAAACACACAAACAAACCAACAAACAAACAAACAAACAGACATTGCTCGTATTAGAGTATAGGATAACTTCCGTTTTTGAGTGTTTAAAATAAATATTGAGTTTGGAAAAAGTTGTATCAAACGATATAATGGGATTAGAAATAAATACGACCTTAAAACATAACGATTTCGTTCGAGGGTGTTTTTGTGAGTGTACAGCAGGTTCAGGTCTACACTTTAATGCCATACAAACCTAACCTTTAGAAATACAAATAATTGATTCAAAGTGTGAAATCAGCTGTTAATGGAAATATTAGAGCAAACGGCTGACACTGTATCAACAATAAACATATTTATTTACTGTTAAGTACGACGCTCCCATTGCAGTAAAATATTTAGTACAATCTAGTAGGTACAGTCTGTGTTGTTTTCGCGTCCAAGAACAAAAAAAAATAGCGGTGTATTTTCAAACAATATGTAAAAACACACGTGTATTCGAATGAAAATGAGTGTCAAATTTTCAAAACAATCGGACAAGAACTTTCGGAGAATTCATTTCGGACAAAGAAACATTTACTTTACATTAGTATTTATGTAGATTTATTAGCTTTAGTTAGGATTGTTTTTTCGCAGGAAGCTGTTAAGAAGCTTAAGTGCCAGAACGATTTAAGTGCTTCCCCAATCTAAAAAGATCAATCCTTAATTTCCTGAAGCAGGTACTTAAACCTTCCGACTTTGAATGGTTAATTTAACACAACTGCTTTAATATACAATAGGCCTAAGTACTGTTTGGTTATTACAATAAATTTAGCTATCAACCGAATTCCCAGAACATGTACAATAACCCGACAACAACCAAATATAATGGACGATTCAATTTTAAGGCAAAACTAATTGATTTTGTGAAAAAAGTTTACGGATGAAATTTAATAGATACCACGAATTTCCCACCCATACGTATTTGCGAGAAATGAAAATACATGAATGCTGTTCGAGATATACAAGGCCTTCAAAACACAATAGCAACGATTGCTAGACCAGCAACAGTTCCTGTCCTTACAGTATCATTCAGCGATAAGGTTCTCTGACTTCATAACGCTGGACTTATCAGTTCCTAATCTTGGAAATACTTTAAAATGTACGAATAACGAAAATGTACGATTGTTTCCGAAGTTAAATGAATACGTATCTCTACTTTAAATTCATATAAACGAATATATTGATGATAAAAGGTTGCATTTATGTACAGTTTATAACCTAAAAGCAAATATTATAACGTATTATAACATGCATTAGTTCTATAAGTCATATCTAAATAAATCAACTTCACAAGAAATTATAATGAAAGTTGTAAACAAAACCCCAAAGTATAATCTACGCTGGGTTTGTTTAAGATGATGGGTGAAATCAGCTGTTATATTATATGTTACTCACTCGCTCATAGGAGTTGATTTTACTTTCTCACTACACTGTATTAAGATTTTTGTGTATATATCCGTTTTGGGACCCTCTGAGTCCAAAAAAAGTGTTTTTTTTTTAAACAAAATGTCTATATGTATGTATATACAGCTGGAGCGAAAACTACTCGATCGATTTCAAACAAATCTGCACCAGACATGTCAAGTAAGCCTGTATAGATACAAGAAAAACGGTTTTGAAAGAAATTGAAAAACAGCCTCTTTTTGGCAAAAAACCCCAAAAAATCTGTTATTATTTTTTTATAAAAAACGGCTCTAGCGATTTGATAAAATTTGGTTTATTTGTAGCCCTCAATGTACTCTACCATAAGCAAAAAACCGCATCTTTCTAAAAATTCTCGTTTATCTAGTAACAATAATTATAACTGATTTTTGCTGGTTTTTCGGCCAAAAAGGGGATTGTTTTCCAAATTTTTCAAAACCTTTTTTCCTTTACCTACACAGGAATAATTTACGTGTTTGGTGCAAATTTGTTTGAATCGATGAAATAGTTTTCTGTCTATATAATAATAATAATAATATTTATTAGTTAATTTTCTAATTGATTTTTTTTCAAAGGCGAAAAACCTGGGTATTTTTATCATCGCCTTTTTCCTACTTTAATATCACCTCTCCTACCCCACCTACAAAATTATGAAGTCACAGTGAATCTGTTTAATAATTTTAATATGTTTGTGAGAAAGTATGTGCCGTTTATTACCTAAACATTTGTGATTTTCAAACCAGGTGTGTATATAAAATAATGCACACACCATAAAAAGAGCCACTTTCAATTCTGTCTTAGCCAGACAACTGTTTTAGCCAGTCCGCAGAAGAACTAATATCCCACAAAGTTCAACAGACACAGAAATCCTAATAACTCTTTATATTTGAATGCATACATTATTCAACAGTAAGCCGGGTTTCGTTACATAATTCTACATATTCATGAAGCGAGTAAAATCCTTGTAATTCCTAATAGCAAAGTTTCTCATTCACGTCAAAATTAACTTTGAAATTGTGGTTTACCGCGGATGTATAAGCTTATGTATGTTATGTATACAAGGGCCGCGTCGTTACAAATAAACCCGATGTCTGCACGGAATATATTGAAGAGAACCGGTTTACATTCGGTCATAATAAACACGATATTAAACCGTATATTGTGTTTACCGGCAGATAAATAGAAATTCTTAACTGAAGTTTTTTGAAAATTAGCGCTTCAAGCAGAGTGGCCGGAAGCTAAAGGAGTTAGTCCAGTCTGCTTTTTTATATCAAGTAGCCTAGTTCAAAAATCAAAAATTACAAAACACTGATAACTTCATAGTATTTTTTTTTTAACGTCCTGCTGTTTTGCACTTTAAGGCTATTGAAGACGGGACCTACAGTTTTACGTGGAATCCGAACCACAGCCAATGATGTCTGTTAAGAAACTATTTCGAAAATTATTCGGGGTCAATGGGAATAGAAACCCGGAACTTTTCCATTGGTGGTTGCCATGGATAAAGCGTTCACGCCTTAACAACAGCGGCCATCGTGGCTTTAAAAAAAAAATAGTACAAAATAGTGAAGGTTATTTGCATTTAGGGTTTGCTCAAGAGATAGTGAAAGATTTACGATAATTTAATTATGAAATATTTGCCTCAAGATCGCTGTAATGTGAATAAATTCAGGGACGTCGTTGTTGGGGGGGGGGGGGGGACAAGGAAGACGTCACCCCTGTTATAATTTTAAAATCCAAAAAGTTTGAAAATTATAGAATTATGAAAAAAGTTGGGATTTTGATATTGGGTATACATTTCACGCAAAAAACTAAAAAACTCCCAACTTTTTGTTTAGGTTTCGAAATGTTTTGTTGTTTAACTTAAAAGCATTTATGAATAAGAAGCAAGTTATATTTTCCAATCTCAAAATATTGGTAAAATCAAAAAGTTTGTGTACCAAATAAATGCAATGATAACAATAAAGATGTTCTGGGAAATTTCAGTTCCAAACCTTGTTGTTTTGGCAAAACTTCCTGTCGCCGATTGACCTGCGCCACGCCGCCAGACCAGTGTTGCCAGATTGAGATTTTCCCCTGAAATGGAAAAATTTCAATTTCGTGGGAAACATCGTTGAAAGGAAATGGTGGGGAAAAGTGTGGTGATTTTTTTCCAACGTGATGAAGACGTTAACATTCTTGTATAAAATTTAAAAACTCTTAAACTCAATATAGCACGTGCAGTGTTAAAACCCCTGCTTAGAGAAGTCTGTCTTTCAAAAACATTCCGAGGGTATTCCTCCAGGGCCCATCTAAACGGGGGTTTATTCCACACAACATATAATATTTCCAACTTCACCATTCATATTTAAATAAACGATAATCAACGTTTCAAACAAATTTGTATATTAGCAATTATATGAAATACTATTATAATATGTAACACAGATGTAGGGTAAGCCTTGTGTTTTCTATTACCCAAATCTAAAAAAACTGTTAGTTTTGAAGAATAATTACCTGATATTATACGATTGATACTGATAACCGACGGTCCTTTCTAGATCTCCATTTTCAAATAAAAAACAAACACACATTTTTAATCTAACACATACAATCTAAAATTGTTGAAGTTAACAAAAATGTTTTACTTGTTTTTTATTTGAAACTTCGTGATATTATATGTCACAAATTGGTTGCAAATAAACGTATAATAAACATATAATATTTCCAACTTCACCATTCATATTTAAATAAACAATAATCAACGTTTCAGACAAATTTGTATATTAGCAACTAAAGGAAACAATATAATATGTAACACCAGATGTTTGACTTATAATACTGTAAGCCTTTTGTTTGCTTTTACCTAATCTAAAAAAAACTGTTAGTTGTGAAGAATAATTGCATGATATTATACAGTTGATACCGATAACCGTAGAACTCCATTTTCAAATAAAAAACAAACACACATTTTTTTGTATCTTCTACAATATTATTCTAAATATCTATAACTAGCTGACACGTACGGCGTTGCCCGTGGTGGTTAGTATTTTCAGTCTTTTTAATGTAATTGTAATCTTTTGAAGTGTTCAGTTAGTGAGTGGTATTTGGCTTTTATATATATAGATCTTAAATAATAAAAGCACTATTGTCATAATAATAAAAGATCTGAAATTATGATTTTAGTAACTTTAATCACCCCAAACCCCTCCTAAAATTTCGAAATTTTTCATACCCTTTCTTAGAGAGCGCCTAAGGCCCTAGAAGAAGCTACATACCAAATTTCATTCCAATCCGTTCGGGCGTAATTTGAGGATGATCAAAAACGCATTGAAAACACAAGGGAAAATACAAAAACGCCTATTTCTGGCGTAATTTTGGGAGAATCTCAAACATTTTTTAACAGACTACTTTTAGGCCTTAAACGAACCTAAGTACCAAATTTCAACATTTTCTGCCAATTAGTTCTCGAAAAAGCTGAGAAAACGCAAAAAATCGCTAGAAAAACGCGAATATTGGGCGTATCTTTGGGATGTTTTCAAAATCCGTTCTTAGTGCGCGTCTAAAGGTCCAACTGAACATGCATGCCAAATTTGAACTCATTTGGTTCAGTAGATTTTTAGTTCTGCTGATGAATGAATGAGTGCCATTTCGCATTTATATAGATAGATTGTAAGTTAACAAAACATTTTTATTTGTTTTTTATTTGAAACTACGTGATATTATATGTCACAAATTGGTTGCAAATAAACGTGTTTTAGATCATTGTAGGCCTAGCTTAAACTACGTTATTTTTAAATCCAAATCAGCTGTTTTATTTATAACGTGTTAACAACTAAAGCTTAAACTGAATTATAATACAGTAAGCATTTTTCGTAGATTTTTGTTTCTGTTTGATTTCAGTTTGTTAATCTAACCCAAAAAAGCTGTCGGTTGTGAATCATAATGCGTCTAAATTTGCTAAGTTGTTTGCTGTGGTAATGAATGTAGCCAAACATGTGTGCTAAGTTTCTGATTCAAACAGCTGATTTTATCTGTTATAGAACTGGGAGGTAACCACCGAGATTTCATTATTTTACGATTTAAAATAAACATTTTGCGAACAACTTTCTCAGTTTGCATCAATGGCCCAATAAGAACATACATCTAAGTTTTCGTTTTTGTATCTTACGTAGATTTTGCTCTATGTTGGTTATATGCCAGTCAGTCAGTCATATGCATATAGATATAAAACCAATCCACATTACCTTGTTTAACAGTTTAGAATGTAAAAACAATTTAACAAACCTACATTATATGTAAACCCACCGAGCTCTGAATAATAAACAATTTACACTTCGCTATGTGTCTATGTAAATGCAGCTCAACAAACAACAACTCCTATTTAATTGTCACTGGGAATGTATTTTAACATGGGGAATTTTATTTTCGTCCAGTTGCACAACCTGTATTGCCCGCAGCTTGTGTCAACAGTCACAACAATGGCTTCCTTTTATGGTAAATAATATTCGGATTGTCACATAAACTCTAAAACGAGAGTAGAATTCTTTCTTTATGTTTTTAGAAATATTTGTTTACGAAATTTTTTTTAACTTTTCCTGATTGCTCCAGAGCTTAATTTATTAAAGTAAAACAATACAAACAAACCTAGTAACAATGAAGTAGTCCGATTTAAAAACATATTTCTACTATAAAAGTGGAGGAGTTTTTGAAAATATATAATTTTCACTCCAACTACCTTTTATAATTTTCTTGAAATGTTTAACTTGATGCAGCTAGACTAGCTGTATTTTTTTTTAAATATAAACTAGAGACAAAAACCAAGGTACACAATAAT